>JASXSY010001036.1:0-136587 GCA_034509805.1 Sipha maydis
TCTACTGAAAATATTCTACAAAATTCATAATCATCGCCCAAATGCCCAAGTGTCCAGGATCCAGCATATCGAGAAAAGTTGAACTATTTGAGTTTATTATATATTGATGTTATTTGTTTACAATATCATTGGCCCTTAAGGGTTGATTAAATTCATAATTAGAATGAGGGTTATTCAAATCGTTTCCAAATGTTCTACTGAACAGTTTGTACAAAATTCATAAACATCGCCCAAATGCCCAAGTGTCCAGGATCAAGCATATCGAGAAAAATTGAACTATTAGAGTATGTAAAATATTGCTGATGTTTGTTTACTATTTTACTGGGCCTCAAATGTTGATTAAATGCATAATTAAAATGAGGGTTATTCAATTCGATTCTAAATTTTCTACTGAACATTTTGTACAAATTTCATAAATATCGCCTAAATGCCCAAGTGTCCAGGATCCAGCATATCGAGAAATGTTGAACTATTTGAGTATATTAAATATTGCTGATGTTTGTTTACTATTTTACTGGCCCTCAAGTGTTGACCAAATGCATAATTGAAATGAGGGTTATCCAAATCTATTCTAAATTTTCTACTGAACATTTTGTACAAATTTCATAAATATCGCCTAAATGCCCAAGTGTAAAGGATCCAGCATATCGAGAAAAGTTGAACTATTTGAGTTTATTATATATTGATGTTATTTGTTTACAATATCACTGGCCCTCAAGGGTTGATTAAATGCATAATTAAATTGAGGGTTATTCAAATCGATTCCAAATGTTCTACTGAAAATATTCTACAAAATTCATAATCATCGCCCAAATGCCCAAGTGTCCAGGATCCAGCATATCGAGAAAAGTTGAACTATTTGAGTTTATTATATATTGATGTTATTTGTTTACAATATCATTGGCCCTTAAGGGTTGATTAAATTCATAATTAGAATGAGGGTTATTCAAATCGTTTCCAAATGTTCTACTGAACATTTTCTACAAATTTCATAAACATCGTCCAAATGCCCAAGTGTCCAGGATCCAGCATATCGAGAAAAGTTGAACTATTTGAGTTTATAATATATTGATGATATTTGTTTACAATATCACTGGCCCTCAAGGGTTGATTAAATGCATAATTAAAATAAGGGTTATTCAAATCGATTCCAAATGTTCTACTGAACAGTTTGTACAAAATTCATAAACATCGCCCAAATGCCCAAGTGTCCAGGATCAAGCATATCGAGAAAAATTGAACTATTAGAGTATGTAAAATATTGCTGATGTTTGTTTACTATTTTACTGGGCCTCAAATGTTGATTAAATGCATAATTAAAATGAGGGTTATTCAATTCGATTCTAAATTTTCTAATGAACATTTTGTACAAATTTCATAAATATCGCCTAAATGCCCAAGTGTCCAGGATCCAGCATATCGAGAAATGTTGAACTATTTGAGTATATTAAATATTGCTGATGTTTGTTTACTATTTTACTGGCCCTCAAGTGTTGACCAAATGCATAATTGAAATGAGGGTTATCCAAATCTATTCTAAATTTTCTACTGATTATTTTGTACAAATTTCATAAATATCGCCTAAATGCCCAAATGTCCAGGATCCAGCATATCGAGAAAAGTTGAACTATTTGAGTTTATAATATATTGATGTTATTTGTTAACAATATCACTGGCCCTCAAGGGTTGATTAAATGCATAATTAAAATGAGGGTTATTCAAATCGATTCCAAATGTTCTACTGAACATTTTCTACAAATTTCATAAACATCGCCCAAATGACCAAGTGTCCCGGATCCAGCATATCGAGAAAAGTTGAACTATTTGAGTTTATAATATATTGATGTTATTTGTTTACAATATCACTGGCCCTCAAGGGTTGATTAAATGCATAATTAAAATGAGGGTTATTCAAATCGATTCCGAATGTTCTACTGAACATTTTGTACAAAATTCATAATCATCGCCCAGATGCCCAAGTGTCCAGGATCCAGCATATCGAGAAAATTTGAAGTATTTGAGTTTATTATATATTGATGTTATTTGTTTACAATATCACTGGCCCTCAAGGATTGATTAAATGCATAATTAAAATGAGGGTTATTCAAATCGATTCCAAATGATCTACTGAACATTTTGTACAAAATTCATAATCATCGCCTAAATGCCCAAGTGTCCAGGATCCAGCATATCGAGAAAAGTTGAACTATTTGAGTATATTAAATATTGCTGATGTTTGTTTACTATTTTACTGGCCCTGAAGTGTTGACAAAATGCATAATTGAAATGAGGATTATCCAAATCTATTCCAAATTTTCTACTGAACATTTTGTACAAATTTCATAAATATCGCCTAAATGCCCAAGTGTCCAGGATCCAGTATATCGAGAAAAGTTGAACTATTTGAGTTTATTATATATTAATGTTATTTATTTACAATATCACTGGCCCTCAAGGGTTGACTAAATGCATAATTAAAATGAGGGTTATTCAAATCGTTTCCAAATGTTCTACTGAACATTTTCTACAAATTTCATAAACATCGCCCAAATGCCCAAGAGTCCAGGATCCAGCATATCGAGAAAAGATGAACTATTTGAGTTTATTATATATTGATGTTATTTGTTTACAATATCACTGACCCTCAAGGGTTGATAAAAAGCATAATTAAAATGAGGGTTATTCAAATCGATTCCAAATGTTCTACTGAACATTTTGTACAAATTTCATAAATATCGCCTAAATGCCCAAGTGTCCAGGATCCAGCATATCGAGAAATGTTGAACTATTTGAGTATATTAAATATTGCTGATGTTTGTTTACTATTTTACTGGCCCTAAAGTGTTGACCAAATGCATAATTGAAATGAGGGTTATCCAAATCTATTCCAAATTTTCTACTGAACATTTTGTACAAATTTCATAAATATCGCCTAAATGCCCAAGTGTCCAGGATCCAGCATATCGAGAAAAGTTGAACTATTTGAGTTTATTATATATTGATGTTATTTGTTTACAATATCACTGGCCCTCAAGGGTTGATTAAATGCATAATTAAAATGAGGGTTATTCAAATCGATTCCAAATGTTTGACGCGGCCACAGTTGTTGTGGCCGGTCCAGGGAGAGATATCGAGAAAGTAATGAAAAAATTAGCACGGTACGGGTTTTGAACCCGCGACTCCACGCGCCGGAATGCCGGGCGCGTAACACTGAGCCACCGCGAATCTAACATTATTCTCGATATTCTCCCCTTTTAGGCCAGAGTGGCAGTGTGTACGGTTGAGAGAGAGGACTAGGCACTGGGGCCGTGTCATACTCCCCCGCCAAACCGTACATGCGGGCACCACCGATGTTGGTGGGTTACCCCGGTCGCCATCTGACCCATTATTTTTACTGACGGGGTTCGTTTTTCGATTCCTCTGCGTGGAGCCATTTGACGCGGCCACAGTTGTTGTGGCCGGTCCAGGGAGAGATATCGAGAAAGTAATGAAAAAATTAGCACGGTACGGGTTTTGAACCCGCGACTCCACGCGCCGGAATGCCGGGCGCGTAACACTGAGCCACCGCGAATCTAACATTATTCTCGATATTCTCCCCTTTTAGGCCAGAGTGGCAGTGTGTACGGTTGAGAGAGAGGACTAGGCACTGGGGCCGTGTCATGTTCTACTGAACATTTTGTACAAAATTCATAATCATCGCCCAGATGCCCAAGTGTCCAGGATCCAGCATATCGAGAAAAGTTGAACTATTTGAGTATATTAAATATTGCTGATGTTTGTTTACTATTTTACTGGCACTCAAGTGTTGACCAAATGCATAATTGAAATGAGGGTTATCCAAATCAATTCCAAATTTTCTACTGAACTTTTTGTACAAATTTCATAAATATCGCCTAAATGCCCAAGTGTAAAGGATCCAGCATATCGAGAAAAGTTGAACTATTTGAGTTTATTATATATTGATGTTATTTGTTTACAATATCACTGGCCCTCAAGGGTTGATTAAATGCATAATTAAATTGAGGGTTATTCAAATCGATTCCAAATGTTCTACTGAAAATATTCTACAAAATTCATAATCATCGCCCAAATGCCCAAGTGTCCAGGATCCAGCATATCGAGAAAAGATGAACTATTTGAGTTTATTATATATTGATGTTATATGTTTACAATATCATTGGCCCTTAAGGGTTGATTAAATTCATAATTAGAATGAGGGTGATTCAAATCGTTTCCAAATGTTCTACTGAACATTTTCTACAAATTTCATAAACATCGTCCAAATGCCCAAGTGTCCAGGATCAAGCATATCGAGAAAAATTGAACTATTAGAGTATATAAAATATTGCTGATGTTTGTTTACTATTTTACTGGGCCTCAAATGTTGATTAAATGCATAATTAAAATGAGGGTTATTCAATTCGATTCTAAATTTTCTACTGAACATTTTGTACAAATTTCATAAATATCGCCTAAATGCCCAAGTGTCCAGGATCCAGCATATCGAGAAATGTTGAACTATTTGAGTATATTAAATATTGCTGATGTTTGTTTACTATTTTACTGGCCCTCAAGTGTTGACCAAATGCATAATTGAAATGAGGGTTATCCAAATCTATTCTAAATTTTCTACTGAACATTTTGTACAAATTTCATAAATATCGCCTAAATGCCCAAGTGTCCAGGATCCAGCATATCGAGAAAAGTTGAACTATTTGAGTTTATAATATATTGCTGATGTTTGTTTACTATTTTACTGGCCCTCAAGTGTTGACCAAATGCATAATTGAAATGAGGGTTATCCAAATCTATTCTAAATTTTCTACTGAACATTTTGTACAAATTTCATAAATATCGCCTAAATGCCCAAGTGTCCAGGATCCAGCATATCGAGAAAAGTTGAACTATTTGAGTTTATAATATATTGATGTTATTTGTTAACAATATCACTGGCCCTCAAGGGTTGATTAAATGCATAATTAAAATGAGGGTTATTCAAATCGATTCCAAATTATCTACTGAACATTTTCTACAAATTTCATAAACATCGCCCAAATGACCAAGTGTCCCGGATCCAGCATATCGAGAAAAGTTGAACTATTTGAGTTTATAATATATTGATGTTATTTGTTTACAATATCACTGGCCCTCAAGGGTTGATTAAATGCATAATTAAAATGAGGGTTATTCAAATCGATTCCGAATGTTCTACTGAACATTTTGTACAAAATTCATAATCATCGCCCAGATGCCCAAGTGTCCAGGATCCAGCATATCGAGAAAATTTGAACTATTTGAGTTTATTATATATTGATGTTATTTGTTTACAATATCACTGGCCCTCAAGGATTGATTAAATGCATAATTAAAATGAGGGTTATTCAAATCGATTCCAAATGATCTACTGAACATTTTGTACAAAATTCATAATCATCGCCTAAATGCCCAAGTGTCCAGGATCCAGCATATCGAGAAAAGTTGAACTATTTGAGTATATTAAATATTGCTGATGTTTGTTTACTATTTTACTGGCCCTGAAGTGTTGACAAAATGCATAATTGAAATGAGGATTATCCAAATCTATTCCAAATTTTCTACTGAACATTTTGTACAAATTTCATAAATATCGCCTAAATGCCCAAGTGTCCAGGATCCAGTATATCGAGAAAAGTTGAACTATTTGAGTTTATTATATATTAATGTTATTTGTTTACAATATCACTGGCCCTCAAGGGTTGACTAAATGCATAATTAAAATGAGGGTTATTCAAATCGTTTCCAAATGTTCTACTGAACATTTTCTACAAATTTCATAAACATCGCCCAAATGCCCAAGAGTCCAGGATCCAGCATATCGAGAAAAGATGAACTATTTGAGTTTATTATATATTGATGTTATTTGTTTACAATATCACTGACCCTCAAGGGTTGATAAAAAGCATAATTAAAATGAGGGTTATTCAAATCGATTCCAAATGTTCTACTGAACATTTTCTACAAATTTCATAAACATCGTCCAAATGCCCAAGTGTCCAGGATCCAGCATATCGAGAAAAGTTGAACTATTTGAGTTTATAATATATTGATGATATTTGTTTACAATATCACTGGCCCTCAAGGGTTGATTAAATGCATAATTAAATTGAGGGTTATTCAAATCGATTCCAAATGTTCTACTGAAAATTTTCTACAAAATTCATAATCATCGCCCAAATGCCCAAGTGTCCAGGATCCAGCATATCGAGAAAAGATGAACTATTTGAGTTTATTATATATTGATGTTATATGTTTACAATATCATTGGCCCTTAAGGGTTGATTAAATTCATAATTAGAATGAGGGTGATTCAAATCGTTTCCAAATGTTCTACTGAACATTTTCTACAAATTTCATAAACATCGTCCAAATGCCCAAGTGTCCAGGATCAAGCATATCGAGAAAAATTGAACTATTAGAGTATATAAAATATTGCTGATGTTTGTTTACTATTTTACTGGGCCTCAAATGTTGATTAAATGCATAATTAAAATGAGGGTTATTCAATTCGATTCTAAATTTTCTACTGAACATTTTGTACAAATTTCATAAATATCGCCTAAATGCCCAAGTGTCCAGGATCCAGCATATCGAGAAATGTTGAACTATTTGAGTATATTAAATATTGCTGATGTTTGTTTACTATTTTACTGGCCCTCAAGTGTTGACCAAATGCATAATTGAAATGAGGGTTATCCAAATCTATTCTAAATTTTCTACTGAACATTTTGTACAAATTTCATAAATATCGCCTAAATGCCCAAGTGTCCAGGATCCAGCATATCGAGAAAAGTTGAACTATTTGAGTTTATAATATATTGCTGATGTTTGTTTACTATTTTACTGGCCCTCAAGTGTTGACCAAATGCATAATTGAAATGAGGGTTATCCAAATCTATTCTAAATTTTCTACTGAACATTTTGTACAAATTTCATAAATATCGCCTAAATGCCCAAGTGTCCAGGATCCAGCATATCGAGAAAAGTTGAACTATTTGAGTTTATAATATATTGATGTTATTTGTTAACAATATCACTGGCCCTCAAGGGTTGATTAAATGCATAATTAAAATGAGGGTTATTCAAATCGATTCCAAATTATCTACTGAACATTTTCTACAAATTTCATAAACATCGCCCAAATGACCAAGTGTCCCGGATCCAGCATATCGAGAAAAGTTGAACTATTTGAGTTTATAATATATTGATGTTATTTGTTTACAATATCACTGGCCCTCAAGGGTTGATTAAATGCATAATTAAAATGAGGGTTATTCAAATCGATTCCGAATGTTCTACTGAACATTTTGTACAAAATTCATAATCATCGCCCAGATGCCCAAGTGTCCAGGATCCAGCATATCGAGAAAATTTGAACTATTTGAGTTTATTATATATTGATGTTATTTGTTTACAATATCACTGGCCCTCAAGGATTGATTAAATGCATAATTAAAATGAGGGTTATTCAAATCGATTCCAAATGATCTACTGAACATTTTGTACAAAATTCATAATCATCGCCTAAATGCCCAAGTGTCCAGGATCCAGCATATCGAGAAAAGTTGAACTATTTGAGTATATTAAATATTGCTGATGTTTGTTTACTATTTTACTGGCCCTGAAGTGTTGACAAAATGCATAATTGAAATGAGGATTATCCAAATCTATTCCAAATTTTCTACTGAACATTTTGTACAAATTTCATAAATATCGCCTAAATGCCCAAGTGTCCAGGATCCAGTATATCGAGAAAAGTTGAACTATTTGAGTTTATTATATATTAATGTTATTTGTTTACAATATCACTGGCCCTCAAGGGTTGACTAAATGCATAATTAAAATGAGGGTTATTCAAATCGTTTCCAAATGTTCTACTGAACATTTTCTACAAATTTCATAAACATCGCCCAAATGCCCAAGAGTCCAGGATCCAGCATATCGAGAAAAGATGAACTATTTGAGTTTATTATATATTGATGTTATTTGTTTACAATATCACTGACCCTCAAGGGTTGATAAAAAGCATAATTAAAATGAGGGTTATTCAAATCGATTCCAAATGTTCTACTGAACATTTTCTACAAATTTCATAAACATCGTCCAAATGCCCAAGTGTCCAGGATCCAGCATATCGAGAAAAGTTGAACTATTTGAGTTTATAATATATTGATGATATTTGTTTACAATATCACTGGCCCTCAAGGGTTGATTAAATGCATAATTAAATTGAGGGTTATTCAAATCGATTCCAAATGTTCTACTGAAAATTTTCTACAAAATTCATAATCATCGCCCAAATGCCCAAGTGTCCAGGATCCAGCATATCGAGAAAAGTTGAACTATTTGAGTTTATTATATATTGATGTTATTTGTTTACAATATCATTGGCCCTTAAGGGTTGATTAAATTCATAATTAGAATGAGGGTTATTCAAATCGTTTCCAAATGTTCTACTGAACATTTTCTACAAATTTCATAAACATCGTCCAAATGCCCAAGTGTCCAGGATCCAGCATATCGAGAAAAGTTGAACTATTTGAGTTTATAATATATTAATGATATTTGTTTACAATATCACTGGCCCTCAAGGGTTGATTAAATGCATAATTAAAATATGGGTTATTCAAATCGATTCCAAATGTTCTACTGAACAGTTTGTACAAAATTCATAAACATCGCCCAAATGCCCAAGTGTCCAGGATCAAGCATATCGAGAAAAATTGAACTATTAGAGTATATAAAATATTGCTGATGTTTGTTTACTATTTTACTGGGCCTCAAATGTTGATTAAATGCATAATTAAAATGAGGGTTATTCAATTCGATTCTAAATTTTCTACTGAACATTTTGTACAAATTTCATAAATATCGCCTAAATGCCCAAGTGTCCAGGATCCAGCATATCGAGAAATGTTGAACTATTTGAGTATATTAAATATTGCTGATGTTTGTTTACTATTTTACTGGCCCTCAAGTGTTGACCAAATGCATAATTGAAATGAGGGTTATCCAAATCTATTCTAAATTTTCTACTGAACATTTTGTACAAATTTCATAAATATCGCCTAAATGCCCAAGTGTCCAGGATCCAGCATATCGAGAAAAGTTGAACTATTTGAGTATATAATATATTGATGATATTTGTTTACAATATCACTGGCCCTCAAGGGTTGATTAAATGCATAGTTAAATTGAGGGTTATTCAAATCGATTCCAAATGTTCTACTGAAAATATTCTACAAAATTCATAATCATCGCCTAAATGCCCAAGTGTCCAGGATCCAGCATATCGAGAAAAGTTGAACTATTTGAGTATATTAAATATTGCTGATGTTTGTTTACAATATCATTGGCCCTTAAGGGTTGATTAAATTCATAATTAGAATGAGGGTTATTCAAATCGTTTCCAAATGTTCTACTGAACATTTTCTACAAATTTCATAAACATCGTCCAAATGCCCAAGTGTCCAGGATCCAGCATATCGAGAAAAGTTGAACTATTTGAGTTTATAATATATTGATGATATTTGTTTACAATATCACTGGCCCTCAAGGGTTGATTAAATGCATAATTAAAATAAGGGTTATTCAAATCGATTCCAAATGTTCTACTGAACAGTTTGTACAAAATTCATAAACATCGCCCAAATGCCCAAGTGTTTAGGATCAAGCATATCGAGAAAAATTGAACTATTAGAGTATGTAAAATATTGCTGATGTTTTTTACTATTTTACTGGGCCTCAAATGTTGATTAAATGCATAATTAAAATGAGGGTTATTCAATTCGATTCTAAATTTTCTACTGAACATTTTGTACAAATTTCATAAATATCGCCTAAATGCCCAAGTGTCCAGGATCCAGCATATCGAGAAATGTTGAACTATTTGAGTATATTAAATATTGCTGATGTTTGTTTACTATTTTACTGGCCCTCAAGTGTTGACCAAATGCATAATTGAAATGAGGGTTATCCAAATCTATTCTAAATTTTCTACTGAACATTTTGTACAAATTTCATAAATATCGCCTAAATGCCCAAGTGTAAAGGATCCAGCATATCGAGAAAAGTTGAACTATTTGAGTTTATTATATATTGATGTTATTTGTTTACAATATCACTGGCCCTCAAGGGTTGATTAAATGCATAATTAAATTGAGGGTTATTCAAATCGATTCCAAATGTTCTACTGAAAATATTCTACAAAATTCATAATCATCGCCCAAATGCCCAAGTGTCCAGGATCCAGCATATCGAGAAAAGTTGAACTATTTGAGTTTATTATATATTGATGTTATTTGTTTACAATATCATTGGCCCTTAAGGGTTGATTAAATTCATAATTAGAATGAGGGTTATTCAAATCGTTTCCAAATGTTCTACTGAACATTTTCTACAAATTTCATAAACATCGTCCAAATGCCCAAGTGTCCAGGATCCAGCATATCGAGAAAAGTTGAACTATTTGAGTTTATAATATATTGATGATATTTGTTTACAATATCACTGGCCCTCAAGGGTTGATTAAATGCATAATTAAAATAAGGGTTATTCAAATCGATTCCAAATGTTCTACTGAACAGTTTGTACAAAATTCATAAACATCGCCCAAATGCCCAAGTGTCCAGGATCAAGCATATCGAGAAAAATTGAACTATTAGAGTATGTAAAATATTGCTGATGTTTGTTTACTATTTTACTGGGCCTCAAATGTTGATTAAATGCATAATTAAAATGAGGGTTATTCAATTCGATTCTAAATTTTCTAATGAACATTTTGTACAAATTTCATAAATATCGCCTAAATGCCCAAGTGTCCAGGATCCAGCATATCGAGAAATGTTGAACTATTTGAGTATATTAAATATTGCTGATGTTTGTTTACTATTTTACTGGCCCTCAAGTGTTGACCAAATGCATAATTGAAATGAGGGTTATCCAAATCTATTCTAAATTTTCTACTGAACATTTTGTACAAATTTCATAAATATCGCCTAAATGCCCATGTGTCCAGGATCCAGCATATCGAGAAAAGTTGAACTATTTGAGTTTATAATATATTGATGTTATTTGTTAACAATATCACTGGCCCTCAAGGGTTGATTAAATGCATAATTAAAATGAGGGTTATTCAAATCGATTCCAAATGTTCTACTGAACATTTTCTACAAATTTCATAAACATCGCCCAAATGACCAAGTGTCCCGGATCCAGCATATCGAGAAAAGTTGAACTATTTGAGTTTATAATATATTGATGTTATTTGTTTACAATATCACTGGCCCTCAAGGGTTGATTAAATGCATAATTAAAATGAGGGTTATTCAAATCGATTCCGAATGTTCTACTGAACATTTTGTACAAAATTCATAATCATCGCCCAGATGCCCAAGTGTCCAGGATCCAGCATATCGAGAAAATTTGAACTATTTGAGTTTATTATATATTGATGTTATTTGTTTACAATATCACTGGCCCTCAAGGATTGATTAAATGCATAATTAAAATGAGGGTTATTCAAATCGATTCCAAATGATCTACTGAACATTTTGTACAAAATTCATAATCATCGCCTAAATGCCCAAGTGTCCAGGATCCAGCATATCGAGAAAAGTTGAACTATTTGAGTATATTAAATATTGCTGATGTTTGTTTACTATTTTACTGGCCCTGAAGTGTTGACCAAATGCATAATTGAAATGAGGGTTATCCAAATCTATTCCAAATTTTCTACTGAACATTTTGTACAAATTTCATAAATATCGCCTAAATGCCCAAGTGTCCAGGATCCAGTATATCGAGAAAAGTTGAACTATTTGAGTTTATTATATATTAATGTTATTTGTTTACAATATCACTGGCCCTCAAGGGTTGACTAAATGCATAATTAAAATGAGGGTTATTCAAATCGTTTCCAAATGTTCTACTGAACATTTTCTACAAATTTCATAAACATCGCCCAAATGCCCAAGTGTCCAGGATCCAGCATATCGAGAAAAGATGAACTATTTGAGTTTATTATATATTGATGTTATTTGTTTACAATATCACTGACCCTCAAGGGTTGATAAAAAGCATAATTAAAATGAGGGTTATTCAAATCGATTCCAAATGTTCTACTGAACAGTTTGTACAAAATTCATAATCATCGCCCAAATGCTCAAGTGTCCAGGATCCAGCATATCGAGAAAAGTTGAACTATTTGAGTATATTAAATATTGATGATATTTGTTTACAATATCATTGGCCCTTAAGGGTTGATTAAATTCATAATTAGAATGAGGGTTATTCAAATCGATTCCAAATGTTCTACTGATCATTTTCTACAAATTTCATAAACATCGCCCAAATGCCCAAGTGTCCCGGATCCAGCATATCGAGAAAAGTTGAACTATTTAAATATATTAAATATTGTTGATAATTGTTTACAATATCATTGGCCCTTAAGGGTTGATTAAATTCATAATTAGAATGAGGGTAATTCAAATCGTTTCCAAATGTTCTACTGAACATTTTCTACAAATTTCATAAACATCACCCAAAAGCCCAAGTGTCCAGGATCCAACATATTGAGAAAAGTTGAACTATTTGAGTATATTAATTATTGATGATATTTGTTTACAATATCACTGGCCCTCAAGGGTTGATAAAATGCATAATTAAAATGAGGGTTATTCAAATCGATTTCAAATGTTCTACTGAACATTTTCTACAAATTTCATAAACATCACCCAAAAGCCCAAGTGTCCAGGATCCAACATATTGAGAAAAGTTGAACTATTTGAGTATATTAATTATTGATGATATTTGTTTACAATATCATTGGCCCTTAAGGGTTGATTAAATTCATAATTAGAATGAGGGTAATTCAAATGGTTTCCAAATGTTCTACTGAACATTTTCTACAAATTTCATAAATATCGCCTAAATGCCCAAGTGTAAAGGATCCAGCATATCGAGAAAAGTTGAACTATTTGAGTTTATTATATATTGATGTTATTTGTTTACAATATGACTGGCCCTCAAGGGTTGAATAAATGCATAATTGAAATGAGGGTTATTCAAATCGATTCCAAATGTTCTACTGAAAATATTCTACAAATTTCATAAACATCGCCCAAATGCCCAAGTGTCCAGGATCCAGCATATCGAGAAAAGTTGAACTATTTGAGTTTATTATATATTGATGTTATTTTTACAATATCACTGACCCTCAAGGGTTGATAAAATGCATAATTAAAATGAAGGTTATTCAAATCGATTCCAAATGTTCTACTGAACATTTTCTACAAATTTCATAAACATCGTCCAAATGCCCAAGTGTCCAGGATCCAGCATATCGAGAAAAGTTGAACTATTTGAGTTTATAATATATTGATGATATTTGTTTACAATATCACTGGCCCTCAAGGGTTGATTAAATGCATAATTAAATTGAGGGTTATTCAAATCGATTCCAAATGTTCTACTGAAAATATTCTACAAAATTCATAATCATCGCCCAAATGCCCAAGTGTCCAGGATCCAGCATATCGAGAAAAGTTGAACTATTTGAGTTTATTATATATTGATGTTATTTGTTTACAATATCATTGGCCCTTTAGGGTTGATTAAATTCATAATTAGAATGAGGGTTATTCAAATCGTTTCCAAATGTTCTACTGAACATTTTCTACAAATTTCATAAACATCGTCCAAATGCCCAAGTGTCCAGGATCCAGCATATCGAGAAAAGTTGAACTATTTGAGTTTATAATATATTGATGATATTTGTTTACAATATCACTGGCCCTCAAGGGTTGATTAAATGCATAATTAAAATATGGGTTATTCAAATCGATTCCAAATGTTCTACTGAACAGTTTGTACAAAATTCATAAACATCGCCCAAATGCCCAAGTGTCCAGGATCAAGCATATCGAGAAAAATTGAACTATTAGAGTATATAAAATATTGCTGATGTTTGTTTACTATTTTACTGGGCCTCAAATGTTGATTAAATGCATAATTAAAATGAGGGTTATTCAATTCGATTCTAAATTTTCTACTGAACATTTTGTACAAATTTCATAAATATCGCCTAAATGCCCAAGTGTCCAGGATCCAGCATATCGAGAAATGTTGAACTATTTGAGTATATTAAATATTGCTGATGTTTGTTTACTATTTTACTGGCCCTCAAGTGTTGACCAAATGCATAATTGAAATGAGGGTTATCCAAATCTATTCTAAATTTTCTACTGAACATTTTGTACAAATTTCATAAATATCGCCTAAATGCCCAAGTGTCCAGGATCCAGCATATCGAGAAAAGTTGAACTATTTGAGTATATAATATATTGATGATATTTGTTTACAATATCACTGGCCCTCAAGGGTTGATTAAATGCATAATTAAATTGAGGGTTATTCAAATCGATTCCAAATGTTCTACTGAAAATATTCTACAAAATTCATAATCATCGCCTAAATGCACAAGTGTCCAGGATCCAGCATATCGAGAAAAGTTGAACTATTTGAGTATATTAAATATTGCTGATGTTTGTTTACTATTTTACTGGCCCTCAAGTGTTGACCAAATGCATAATTGAAATGAGGGTTATCCAAATCTA
This sequence comes from Sipha maydis, assembly GCA_034509805.1. Taxonomy (NCBI): domain Eukaryota; kingdom Metazoa; phylum Arthropoda; class Insecta; order Hemiptera; family Aphididae; genus Sipha; species Sipha maydis. Next base: position 14,652 of record JASXSY010001036.1, read on the forward strand.
TTCTAAATTTTCTACTGAACATTTTGTACAAATTTCATAAATATCGCCTAAATGCCCATGTGTCCAGGATCCAGCATATCGAGAAAAGTTGAACTATTTGAGTTTATAATATATTGATGTTATTTGTTAACAATATCACTGGCCCTCAAGGGTTGATTAAATGCATAATTAAAATGAGGGTTATTCAAATCGATTCCAAATGTTCTACTGAACATTTTCTACAAATTTCATAAACATCGCCCAAATGACCAAGTGTCCCGGATCCAGCATATCGAGAAAAGTTGAACTATTTGAGTTTATAATATATTGATGTTATTTGTTTACAATATCACTGGCCCTCAAGGGTTGATTAAATGCATAATTAAAATGAGGGTTATTCAAATCGATTCCGAATGTTCTACTGAACATTTTGTACAAAATTCATAATCATCGCCCAGATGCCCAAGTGTCCAGGATCCAGCATATCGAGAAAATTTGAACTATTTGAGTTTATTATATATTGATGTTATTTGTTTACAATATCACTGGCCCTCAAGGATTGATTAAATGCATAATTAAAATGAGGGTTATTCAAATCGATTCCAAATGATCTACTGAACATTTTGTACAAAATTCATAATCATCGCCTAAATGCCCAAGTGTCCAGGATCCAGCATATCGAGAAAAGTTGAACTATTTGAGTATATTAAATATTGCTGATGTTTGTTTACTATTTTACTGGCCCTGAAGTGTTGACCAAATGCATAATTGAAATGAGGGTTATCCAAATCTATTCCAAATTTTCTACTGAACATTTTGTACAAATTTCATAAATATCGCCTAAATGCCCAAGTGTCCAGGATCCAGTATATCGAGAAAAGTTGAACTATTTGAGTTTATTATATATTAATGTTATTTGTTTACAATATCACTGGCCCTCAAGGGTTGACTAAATGCATAATTAAAATGAGGGTTATTCAAATCGTTTCCAAATGTTCTACTGAACATTTTCTACAAATTTCATAAACATCGCCCAAATGCCCAAGTGTCCAGGATCCAGCATATCGAGAAAAGATGAACTATTTGAGTTTATTATATATTGATGTTATTTGTTTACAATATCACTGACCCTCAAGGGTTGATAAAAAGCATAATTAAAATGAGGGTTATTCAAATCGATTCCAAATGTTCTACTGAACAGTTTGTACAAAATTCATAATCATCGCCCAAATGCTCAAGTGTCCAGGATCCAGCATATCGAGAAAAGTTGAACTATTTGAGTATATTAAATATTGATGATATTTGTTTACAATATCATTGGCCCTTAAGGGTTGATTAAATTCATAATTAGAATGAGGGTAATTCAAATCGTTTCCAAATGTTCTACTGAACATTTTCTACAAATTTCATAAACATCGCCCAAATGCCCAAGTGTCCCGGATCCAGCATATCGAGAAAAGTTGAACTATTTGAGTTTATAATATATTGATGTTATTTGTTTACAATATCACTGGCCCTCAAGGGTTGATTAAATGCATAATTAAAATGAGGGTTATTCAATTCGATTCCAAATGATCTACTGAACATTTTGTACAAAATTCATAATCATCGCCTAAATGCCCAAGTGTCCAGGATCCAGCATATCGAGAAAAGTTGAACTATTTGAGTATATTAAATATTGCTGATGTTTGTTTACTATTTTACTGGCCCTCAAGTGTTGACCAAATGCATAATTGAAATGAGGGTTATCCAAATCTATTCCAAATTTTCTACTGAACATTTTGTACAAATTTCAAAATATCGCCTAAATGCCCAAGTGTCCAGGATCCAGTATATCGAGAAAAGTTGAACTATTTGAGTTTATTATATATTTATGTTATTTGTTTACAATATCACTGGCCCTTAAGGGTTGACAATATGCATAATTAAAATGAGGGTTATTCAAATCGATTCCAAATGTTCTACTGAACATTTTCTACAAATTTCATAAATATCGCCTAAATGCCCAAGTGTAAAGGATCCAGCATATCGAGAAAAGTTGAACTATTTGAGTTTATTATATATTGATGTTATTTGTTTACAATATGACTGGCCCTCAAGGGTTGAATAAATGCATAATTAAAATGAGGGTTATTCAAATCGATTCCAAATGTTCTACTGAAAATATTCTACAAATTTCATAAACATCGCCCAAATGCCCAAGTGTCCAGGATCCAGCATATCGAGAAAAGTTGAACTATTTGAGTTTATTATATATTGATGTTATTTTTACAATATCACTGACCCTCAAGGGTTGATAAAATGCATAATTAAAATGAAGGTTATTCAAATCGATTCCGAATGTTCTACTGAACATTTTGTACAAAATTCATAATCATCGCCCAAATGCCCAAGTGTCCAGGATCCAGCATATCGAGAAAAGTTGAACTATTTGAGTTTATAATATATTGATGATATTTCTTTACAATATCATTGGCCCTGAAGTGTTGACCAAATGCATAATTAAAATGAAGGTTATTCAAATCGATTCCAAATGTTCAACTGAACATTTTGTACAAAATTCATAATCATCACCCAAAAGCCCAAGTGTCCAGGATCCAACATATCGAGAAAAGTTGAACTATTTGAGTTTATAATATATTGATGTTATTTGTTTACAATATCACTGGCCCTCAAGGGTTGATAAAATGCATAATTAAAATGAGGGTTATTCAAATCGATTCCAAATGTTCTACTGAACATTTTCTACAAATTTCATAAACATCACCCAAAAGCCCAAGTGTCCAGGATCCAACATATTGAGAAAAGTTGAACTATTTGAGTATATTAATTATTGATGATATTTGTTTACAATATCATTGGCCCTTAAGGGTTGATTAAATTCATAATTAGAATGAGGGTAATTCAAATGGTTTCCAAATGTTCTACTGAACATTTTCTACAAATTTCATAAACATCGCCCAAATGCCCAAGTGTCCAGGATCCAGCATATCGAGAAAAGTTGAACTATTTGAGTTTATTATATATTGATGTTATTTTTACAATATCACTGACCCTCAAGGGTTGATAAAATGCATAATTAAAATGAAGGTTATTCAAATCGATTCCAAATGTTCTACTGAACATTTTCTACAAATTTCATAAACATCGTCCAAATGCCCAAGTGTCCAGGATCCAGCATATCGAGAAAAGTTGAACTATTTGAGTTTATAATATATTGATGATATTTGTTTACAATATCACTGGCCCTCAAGGGTTGATTAAATGCATAATTAAATTGAGGGTTATTCAAATCGATTCCAAATGTTCTACTGAAAATATTCTACAAAATTCATAATCATCGCCCAAATGCCCAAGTGTCCAGGATCCAGCATATCGAGAAAAGTTGAACTATTTGAGTTTATTATATATTGATGTTATTTGTTTACAATATCATTGGCCCTTAAGGGTTGATTAAATTCATAATTAGAATGAGGGTTATTCAAATCGTTTCCAAATGTTCTACTGAACATTTTCTACAAATTTCATAAACATCGTCCAAATGCCCAAGTGTCCAGGATCCAGCATATCGAGAAAAGTTGAACTATTTGAGTTTATAATATATTGATGATATTTGTTTACAATATCACTGGCCCTCAAGGGTTGATTAAATGCATAATTAAAATATGGGTTATTCAAATCGATTCCAAATGTTCTACTGAAAATATTCTACAAAATTCATAATCATCGCCCAAATGCCCAAGTGTCCAGGATCCAGCATATCGAGAAAAGTTGAACTATTTGAGTTTATTATATATTGATGTTATTTGTTTACAATATCATTGGCCCTTAAGGGTTGATTAAATTCATAATTAGAATGAGGGTTATTCAAATCGTTTCCAAATGTTCTACTGAACATTTTCTACAAATTTCATAAACATCGTCCAAATGCCCAAGTGTCCAGGATCCAGCATATCGAGAAAAGTTGAACTATTTGAGTTTATAATATATTGATGATATTTGTTTACAATATCACTGGCCCTCAAGGGTTGATTAAATGCATAATTAAAATAAGGGTTATTCAAATCGATTCCAAATGTTCTACTGAACAGTTTGTACAAAATTCATAAACATCGCCCAAATGCCCAAGTGTCCAGGATCAAGCATATCGAGAAAAATTGAACTATTAGAGTATGTAAAATATTGCTGATGTTTGTTTACTATTTTACTGGGCCTCAAATGTTGATTAAATGCATAATTAAAATGAGGGTTATTCAATTCGATTCTAAATTTTCTACTGAACATTTTGTACAAATTTCATAAATATCGCCTAAATGCCCAAGTGTCCAGGATCCAGCATATCGAGAAAAGTTGAACTATTTGAGTATATTAAATATTGCTGATGTTTGTTTACTATTTTACTGGCCCTCAAATGTTGATTAAATGCATAATTAAAATGTGGGTTATTCAAATCGATTCCAAATTTTCTACTGAACATTTTGTACAAATTTCATAAATATCGCCTAAATGCCCAAGTGTCCAGGATCCAGCATATCGAGAAATGTTGAACTATTAGAGTATATTAAATATTGCTGATGTTTGTTTACTATTTTACTGGCCCTGAAGTGTTGACCAAATGCATAATTGAAATGAGGGTTATCCAAATCTATTCCAAATTTTCTACTGATCATATTGTACAAATTTCATAAATATCGCCTAAATGCCCAAGTGTCCAGGATCCAGTATATCGAGAAAAGTTGAACTATTTGAGTTTATTATATATTGATGTTATTTGTTTACAATATGACTGGCCCTCAAGGGTTGAATAAATGCATAATTAAAATGAGGGTTATTCAAATCGATTCCAAATGTTCTACTGAAAATATTCTACAAATTTCATAAACATCGCCCAAATGCCCAAGTGTCCAGGATCCAGCATATCGAGAAAAGTTGAACTATTTGAGTTTATTATATATTGATGTTATTTGTTTACAATATCACTGACCCTCAAGGGTTGATAAAATGCATAATTAAAATGAGGGTTATTCAAATCGATTCCAAATGTTCTACTGAACATTTTGTACAAAATTCATAATCATCGCCCAAATGCCCAAGTGTCCAGGATCAAGCATATCGAGAAAAGTTGAACTGTTTGAGTTTATTATATATTGATGTTATTTGTTTACAATATCACTGGCCCTCAAGGGTTGATTAAATGCATAATTAAAATGAGGGTTATTCAAATCGATTCCAAATGTTCTACTGAACATTTTGTACAAAATTCATAATCATCGCCCAAATGCCCAAGTGTCCCGGATCCAGCATATCGAGAAAAGTTGAACTGTTTGAGTTTATTATATATTGATGTTATTTGTTTACAATATCACTGGCCCTCAAGGGTTGATTAAATGCATAATTAAAATGAGGGTTATTCAAATCGATTCCAAATGTTCTACTGAACATTTTCTACAAATTTCATAAACATCGCCCAAATGCCCAAGTGTCCCGGATCCAGCATATCGAGAAAAGTTGAACTATTTGAGTTTATAATATATTGATGTTATTTGTTTACAATATCACTGGCCCTCAAGGGTTGATTAAATGCATAATTAAAATGAGGGTTATTCAAATCGATTCCAAATTTTCTACTGAACATTTTGTACAAATTTCATAAACATCGCCCAAATGCCCAAGTGTCCCGGATCCAGCATATCGAGAAAAGTTGAACTATTTGAGTTTATATATATTGATGTTATTTGTTTACAATATCACTGGCCCTCAAGGGTTGATTAAATGCATAATTAAAATGAGGGTTATTCAAATCGATTCCAAATTTTCTACTGAACATTTTGTACAAATTTCATAATCATCGCCTAAATGCCCAAGTGTCCAGGATCCAGCATATCGAGAAAAGTTGAACTATTTGAGTATATTAAATATTGCTGATGTTTGTTTACTATTTTACTGGCCCTGAAGTGTTGACCAAATGCATAGTTGAAATGAGGGTTATCCAAATCTATTCCAAATTTTCTACTGAACATTTTGTACAATTTTCATAAATATCGCCTAAATGCCCAAGTGTCCAGGATCCAGCATATCGAGAAAAGTTGAACTATTTGAGTTTATTATATATTGATGTTATTTGTTTACAATATCACTGGCCCTCAAGGGTTGATTAAATGCATAATTAAAATGAGGGTTATTCAAATCGATTCCAAATGTTCTACTGAACATTTTCTACAAATTTCATAAACATCGCCCAAATGCCCAAGTGTCCCGGATCCAGCATATCGAGAAAAGTTGAACTATTTGAGTTTATAATATATTGATGTTATTTGTTTACAATATCACTGGCCCTCTAGGGTTGATTAAATGCATAATTAAAATGAGGGTTATTCAAATCGATTCCAAATTTTCTACTGAACATTTTGTACAAATTTCATAATCATCGCCTAAATGCCTAAGTGTCCAGGATCCAGCATATCGAGAAAAGTTGAACTATTTGAGTATATTAAATATTGCTGATGTTTGTTTACTATTTTACTGGCCCTGAAGTGTTGACCAAATGCGTAATTGAAATGAGGGTTATCCAAATCTATTCCAAATTTTCTACTGAACATATTGTACAAATTTCATAAATATCGCCTAAATGCCCAAGTGTCCAGGATCCAGTATATCGAGAAAAGTTGAACTATTTGAGTTTATTATATATTGATGTTATTTGTTTACAATATGACTGGCCCTCAAGGGTTGAATAAATGCATAATTAAAATGAGGGTTATTCAAATCGATTCCAAATGTTTTACTGAAAATATTCTACAAATTTCATAAACATCGCCCAAATGCCCAAGTGTCCAGGATCCAGCATATCGAGAAAAGTTGAACTATTTGAGTTTATTATATATTGATGTTATTTTTACAATATCACTGACCCTCAAGGGTTGATAAAATGCATAATTAAAATGAAGGTTATTCAAATCGATTCCAAATGTTCTACTGAACATTTTGTACAAAATTCATAATCATCGCCCAAATGCCCAAGTGTCCAGGATCCAGCATATCGAGAAAAGTTGAACTATTTGAGTATATTAAATATTGATGATATTTGTTTACAATATCATTGGCCCTTAAGGGTTGATTAAATTCATAATTAGAATGAGGGTAATTCAAATCGTTTCCAAATGTTCTACTGAACATTTTCTACAAATTTCATAAACATCGCCCAAATGCCCAAGTGTCCAGGATCCAGCATATCGAGAAAAGTTGAACTATTTGAGTTTATTATATATTGATGTTATTTGTTTACAATATCACTGGCCCTCAAGGGTTGATTAAATGCATAATTAAAATGAGGGTTATTCAAATCGATTCCAAATGATCTACTGAACATTTTGTACAAAATTCATAATCATCGCCTAAATGCCCAAGTGTCCAGGATCCAGCATATCGAGAAAAGTTGAACTATTTGAGTATATTAAATATTGATGATATTTGTTTACAATATCATTGGCCCTTAAGGGTTGATTAAATTCATAATTAGAATGAGGGTAATTCAAATCGTTTCCAAATGTTCTACTGAACATTTTCTACAAATTTCATAAACATCGCCCAAATGCCCAAGTGTCCAGGATCCAGCATATCGAGAAAAGTTGAACTATTTGAGTTTATTATATATTGATGTTATTTGTTTACAATATCACTGGCCCTCAAGGGTTGATTAAATGCATAATTAAAATGAGGGTTATTCAAATCGATTCCAAATGATCTACTGAACATTTTGTACAAAATTCATAATCATCGCCTAAATGCCCAAGTGTCCAGGATCCAGCATATCGAGAAAAGTTGAACTATTTGAGTATATTAAATATTGCTGATGTTTGTTTACTATTTTACTGGCCCTGAAGTGTTGACCAAATGCATAATTGAAATGAGGGTTATCCAAATCTATTCCAAATTTTCTACTGAACATTTTGTACAAATTTCATAAATATCGCCTAAATGCCCAAGTGTCCAGGATCCAGTATATCGAGAAAAGTTGAACTATTTGAGTTTATTATATATTGATGTTATTTGTTTACAATATGACTGGCCCTCAAGGGTTGAATAAATGCATAATTAAAATGAGGGTTATTCAAATCGATTCCAAATGTTCTACTGAAAATATTCTACAAATTTCATAAACATCGCCCAAATGCCCAAGTGTCCAGGATCCAGCATATCGAGAAAAGTTGAACTATTTGAGTTTATTATATATTGATGTTATTTTTACAATATCACTGACCCTCAAGGGTTGATAAAATGCATAATTAAAATGAAGGTTATTCAAATCGATTCCAAATGTTCTACTGAACATTTTGTACAAAATTCATAATCATCGCCCAAATGCCCAAGTGTCCAGGATCCAGCATATCGAGAAAAGTTGAACTATTTGAGTATATTAAATATTGATGATATTTGTTTACAATATCATTGGCCCTTAAGGGTTGATTAAATTCATAATTAGAATGAGGGTAATTCAAATCGTTTCCAAATGTTCTACTGAACATTTTCTACAAATTTCATAAACATCGCCCAAATGCCCAAGTGTCCAGGATCCAGCATATCGAGAAAAGTTGAACTATTTGAGTTTATTATATATTGATGTTATTTGTTTACAATATCACTGGCCCTCAAGGGTTGATTAAATGCATAATTAAAATGAGGGTTATTCAAATCGATTCCAAATGATCTACTGAACATTTTGTACAAAATTCATAATCATCGCCTAAATGCCCAAGTGTCCAGGATCCAGCATATCGAGAAAAGTTGAACTATTTGAGTATATTAAATATTGATGATATTTGTTTACAATATCATTGGCCCTTAAGGGTTGATTAAATTCATAATTAGAATGAGGGTAATTCAAATCGTTTCCAAATGTTCTACTGAACATTTTCTACAAATTTCATAAACATCGCCCAAATGCCCAAGTGTCCAGGATCCAGCATATCGAGAAAAGTTGAACTATTTGAGTTTATTATATATTGATGTTATTTGTTTACAATATCACTGGCCCTCAAGGGTTGATTAAATGCATAATTAAAATGAGGGTTATTCAAATCGATTCCAAATGATCTACTGAACATTTTGTACAAAATTCATAATCATCGCCTAAATGCCCAAGTGTCCAGGATCCAGCATATCGAGAAAAGTTGAACTATTTGAGTATATTAAATATTGCTGATGTTTGTTTACTATTTTACTGGCCCTGAAGTGTTGACCAAATGCATAATTGAAATGAGGGTTATCCAAATCTATTCCAAATTTTCTACTGAACATTTTGTACAAATTTCATAAATATCGCCTAAATGCCCAAGTGTCCAGGATCCAGTATATCGAGAAAAGTTGAACTATTTGAGTTTATTATATATTAATGTTATTTGTTTACAATATCACTGGCCCTCAAGGGTTGACTAAATGCATAATTAAAATGAGGGTTATTCAAATCGTTTCCAAATGTTCTACTGAACATTTTCTACAAATTTCATAAACATCGCCCAAATGCCCAAGTGTCCAGGATCCAGCATATCGAGAAAAGATGAACTATTTGAGTTTATTATATATTGATGTTATTTGTTTACAATATCACTGACCCTCAAGGGTTGATAAAAAGCCTAATTAAAATGAGGGTTATTCAAATCGATTCCAAATTTTCTACTGAACATTTTGTACAAATTTCATAAATATCGCCTAAATGCCCAAGTGTCCAGGATCCAGTATATCGAGAAAAGTTGAACTATTTGAGTTTATTATATATTAATGTTATTTGTTTACAATATCACTGGCCCTCAAGGGTTGACTAAATGCATAATTAAAATGAGGGTTATTCAAATCGATTCCAAATGTTCTACTGAAAATATTCTACAAATTTCATAAACATCGCCCAAATGCCCAAGTGTCCAGGATCCAGCATATCGAGAAAAGATGAACTATTTGAGTATATTAAATATTGATGATATTTGTTTACAATATCATTGGCCCTAAAGGGTTGATTAAATTCATAATTAGAATGAGGGTAATTCAAATCGTTTCCAAATGTTCTACTGAACATTTTCTACAAATTTCATAAACATCGCCCAAATGCCCAAGTGTCCAGGATCCAGCATATCGAGAAAAGTTGAACTATTTGAGTTTATTATATATTGATGTTATTTGTTTACAATATCACTGGCCCTCAAGGGTTGATTAAATGCATAATTAAAATGAGGGTTATTCAAATCGATTCCAAATGATCTACTGAACATTTTGTACAAAATTCATAATCATCGCCTAAATGCCCAAGTGTCCAGGATCCAGCATATCGAGAAAAGTTGAACTATTTGAGTATATTAAATATTGCTGATGTTTGTTTACTATTTTACTGGCCCTGAAGTGTTGACCAAATGCATAATTGAAATGAGGGTTATCCAAATCTATTCCAAATTTTCTACTGAACATTTTGTACAAATTTCATAAATATCGCCTAAATGCCCAAGTGTCCAGGATCCAGTATATCGAGAAAAGTTGAACTATTTGAGTTTATTATATATTAATGTTATTTGTTTACAATATCACTGGCCCTCAAGGGTTGACTAAATGCATAATTAAAATGAGGGTTATTCAAATCGTTTCCAAATGTTCTACTGAACATTTTCTACAAATTTCATAAACATCGCCCAAATGCCCAAGTGTCCAGGATCCAGCATATCGAGAAAAGTTGAACTATTTGAGTTTATTATATATTGATGTTATTTGTTTACAATATCACTGGCCCTCAAGGGTTGATTAAATGCATAATTAAAATGAGGGTTATTCAAATCGATTCCAAATGATCTACTGAACATTTTGTACAAAATTCATAATCATCGCCTAAATGCCCAAGTGTCCAGGATCCAGCATATCGAGAAAAGTTGAACTATTTGAGTATATTAAATATTGCTGATGTTTGTTTACTATTTTACTGGCCCTGAAGTGTTGACCAAATGCATAATTGAAATGAGGGTTATCCAAATCTATTCCAAATTTTCTACTGAACATTTTGTACAAATTTCATAAATATCGCCTAAATGCCCAAGTGTCCAGGATCCAGTATATCGAGAAAAGTTGAACTATTTGAGTTTATTATATATTAATGTTATTTGTTTACAATATCACTGGCCCTCAAGGGTTGACTAAATGCATAATTAAAATGAGGGTTATTCAAATCGTTTCCAAATGTTCTACTGAACATTTTCTACAAATTTCATAAACATCGCCCAAATGCCCAAGTGTCCAGGATCCAGCATATCGAGAAAAGATGAACTATTTGAGTTTATTATATATTGATGTTATTTGTTTACAATATCACTGACCCTCAAGGGTTGATAAAAAGCCTAATTAAAATGAGGGTTATTCAAATCGTTTCCAAATGTTCTACTGAACATTTTCTACAAATTTCATAAACATCGCCCAAATGCCCAAGTGTCCCGGATCCAGCATATCGAGAAAAGTTGAACTATTTGAGTTTATAATATATTGATGTTATTTGTTTACAATATCACTGGCCCTCAAGGGTTGATTAAATGCATAATTAAAATGAGGGTTATTCAAATCGATTCCAAATGTTCTACTGAACATTTTGTACAAAATTCATAATCATCGCCCAGATGCCTAAGTGTCCAGGATCCAGCATATCGAGAAAAGTTGAACTATTTGAGTTTATTATATATTGATGTTATTTGTTTACAATATCACTGGCCCTCAAGGGTTGATTAAATGCATAATTAAAATGAGGGTTATTCAATTCGATTCCAAATGATCTACTGAACATTTTGTACAAAATTCATAATCATCGCCTAAATGCCCAAGTGTCCAGGATCCAGCATATCGAGAAAAGTTGAACTATTTGAGTATATTAAATATTGCTGATGTTTGTTTACTATTTTACTGGCCCTGAAGTGTTGACCAAATGCATAATTGAAATGAGGGTTATCCAAATCTATTCCAAATTTTCTACTGAACATTTTGTACAAATTTCATAAATATCGCCTAAATGCCCAAGTGTCCAGGATCCAGCATATCGAGAAAAGTTGAACTATTTGAGTTTATAATATATTGATGTTATTTGTTTACAATATCACTGGCCCTCAAGGGTTGATTAAATGCATAATTAAAATGAGGGTTATTCAAATCGATTCCAAATGTTCTACTGAACATTTTGTACAAAATTCATAATCATCGCCCAGATGCCTAAGTGTCCAGGATCCAGCATATCGAGAAAAGTTGAACTATTTGAGTTTATTATATATTGATGTTATTTGTTTACAATATCACTGGCCCTCAAGGGTTGATTAAATGCATAATTAAAATGAGGGTTATTCAAATCGATTCCAAATGATCTACTGAACATTTTGTACAAAATTCATAATCATCGCCTAAATGCCCAAGTGTCCAGGATCCAGCATATCGAGAAAAGTTGAACTATTTGAGTATATTAAATATTGCTGATGTTTGTTTACTATTTTACTGGCCCTGAAGTGTTGACCAAATGCATAATTGAAATGAGGGTTATCCAAATCTATTCCAAATTTTCTACTGAACATTTTGTACAAATTTCATAAATATCGCCTAAATGCCCAAGTGTCCAGGATCCAGTATATCGAGAAAAGTTGAACTATTTGAGTTTATTATATATTGATGTTATTTGTTTACAATATCACTGGCCCTCAAGGGTTGATTAAATGCATAATTAAAATGAGGGTTATTCAAATCGATTCCGAATGTTCTACTGAACATTTTGTACAAAATTCATAATCATCGCCCAAATGCCCAAGTGTCCAGGATCCAGCATATCGAGAAAAGTTGAACTATTTGAGTATATTAAATATTGATGATATTTGTTTACAATATCATTGGCCCTTAAGGGTTGATTAAATTCATAATTAGAATGAGGGTAATTCAAATCGTTTCCAAATGTTCTACTGAACATTTTCTACAAATTTCATAAACATCGCCCAAATGCCCAAGTGTCCAGGATCCAGCATATCGAGAAAAGTTGAACTATTTGAGTATATTATATATTGATGTTATTTGTTTACAATATCACTGGCCCTCAAGGGTTGATTAAATGCATAATTAAAATGAGGGTTATTCAAATCGATTCCAAATGATCTACTGAACATTTTGTACAAAATTCATAATCATCGCCTAAATGCCCAAGTGTCCAGGATCCAGCATATCGAGAAAAGTTGAACTATTTGAGTATATTAAATATTGCTGATGTTTGTTTACTATTTTACTGGCACTGAAGTGTTGACCAAATGCATAATTGAAATGAGGGTTATCCAAATCTATTCCAAATTTTCTACTGAACATTTTGTACAAATTTCATAAATATCGCCTAAATGCCCAAGTGTCCAGGATCCAGTATATCGAGAAAAGTTGAACTATTTGAGTTTATTATATATTAATGTTATTTGTTTACAATATCACTGGCCCTCAAGGGTTGACTAAATGCATAATTAAAATGAGGGTTATTCAAATCGTTTCCAAATGTTCTACTGAACATTTTCTATAAATTTCATAAATATCGCCCAAATGCCCAAGTGTCCAGGATCCAGCATATCGAGAAAAGTTGAACTATTTGAGTTTATTATATATTGATGTTATTTGTTTACAATATCACTGGCCCTCAAGGGTTGATTAAATGCATAATTAAAATGAGGGTTATTCAATTCGATTCCAAATGATCTACTGAACATTTTGTACAAAATTCATAATCATCGCCTAAATGCCCAAGTGTCCAGGATCCAGCATATCGAGAAAAGTTGAACTATTTGAGTATATTAAATATTGCTGATGTTTGTTTACTATTTTACTGGCCCTGAAGTGTTGACCAAATGCATAATTGAAATGAGGGTTATCCAAATCTATTCCAAATTTTCTACTGAACATTTTGTACAAATTTCATAAATATCGCCTAAATGCCCAAGTGTCCAGGATCCAGCATATCGAGAAAAGTTGAACTATTTGAGTTTATTATATATTGATGTTACTTGTTTACAATATCACTGGCCCTCAAGGGTTGATTAAATGCATAATTAAAATGAGGGTTATTCAAATCGATTCCAAATATTCTACTGAACATTTTCTACAAATTTCATAAACATCGCCAAAATGCCCAAGTGTCCAGGATCCAGCATATCGAGAAAAGTTGAACTATTTGAGTTTATTATATATTGATGTTATTTGTTTACAATATCATTGGCCCTTAAGGGTTGATTAAATTCATAATTAGAATGAGGGTTATTCAAATCGTTTCCAAATGTTCTACTGAACATTTTTTACAAATTTCATAAACATCGTCCAAATGCCCAAGTGTCCAGGATCCAGCATATCGAGAAAAGTTGAACTATTTGAGTTTATAATATATTGATGATATTTGTTTACAATATCACTGGCCCTCAAGGGTTGATTAAATGCATAATTAAAATGAGGGTTATTCAAATCGATTCCAAATGTTCTACTGAACAGTTTGTACAAAATTCATAAACATCGCCCAAATGCCCAAGTGTCCAGGATCAAGCATATCGAGAAAAATTGAACTATTTGAGTATATAAAATATTGCTGATGTTTGTTTACTATTTTACTGGCCCTCAAATGTTGATTAAATGCATAATTAAAATGAAGGTTATTCAAATCGATTCCAAATTTTCTACTGAACATTTTGTACAAATTTCATAAATATCGCCTAAATGCCCAAGTGTCCAGGATCCAGCATATCGAGAAATGTTGAACTATTTGAGTATATTAAATATTGCTGATGTTTGTTTACTATTTTACTGGCCCTCAAGGGTTGATTAAATGCATAATTAAAATGAGGGTTATTCAAATCGATTCCAAATGTTCTACTGAACATTTTCTACAAATTTCATAAACATCGTCCAAATGCCCAAGTGTCCAGGATCCAGCATATCGAGAAAAGTTGAACTATTTGAGTTTATAATATATTGATGTTATTTGTTTACACTATCACTGGCCCTCAAGGGTTGATTAAATGCATAATTAAAATGAGGGTTATTCAAATCGATTCCAAATGTTCTACTGAACATTTTCTACAAATTTCATAAACATCGCCCAAATGACCAAGTGTCCCGGATCCAGCATATCGAGAAAAGTTGAACTATTTGAGTTTATAATATATTGATGTTATTTGTTTACAATATTACTGGCCCTCAAGGGTTGATTAAATGCATAATTAAAATGAGGGTTATTCAAATCGATTCCAAATGTTCTACTGAACATTTTGTACAAATTTCATAAATATCGCCTAAATGCCCAAGTGTCCAGGATCCAGCATATCGAGAAAAGTTGAACTATTTGAGTTTATTATATATTGATGGTATTTGTTTACAATATCACTGACCCTCAAGGGTTGATAAAATGCATAATTAAAATGAAGGTTATTCAAATCGATTCTAAATGTTCTACTGAACATTTTGTACAAAATTCATAATCATCGCCCAAATGCCCAAGTGTCCAGGATCCAGCATATCGAGAAAAGTTGAACTATTTGAGTATATTAAATATTGCTGATGTTTGTTTACTATTTTACTGGCCCTCAAATGTTGATTAAATGCATAATTAAAATGAGGGTTATTCAAATCGATTCCAAATTTTCTACTGAACATTTTGTACAAATTTCATAAATATCGCCTAAATGCCCAGTGTCCAGGATCCAGCATATCGAGAAATGTTGAACTATTAGAGTATATTAAATATTGCTGATGTTTGTTTACTATTTTACTGGCCCTGAAGTGTTGACCAAATGCATAATTGAAATGAGGGTTATCCAAATCTATTCCAAATTTTCTACTGATCATATTGTACAAATTTCATAAAAATCGCCTAAATGCCCAAGTGTCCAGGATCCAGTATATCGAGAAAAGTTGAACTATTTGAGTTTATTATATATTGATGTTATTTGTTTACAATATGACTGGCCCTCAAGGGTTGAATAAATGCATAATTAAAATGAGGATTATTCAAATCGATTCCAAATGTTCTACTGAACATTTTGTACAAAATTCATAATCATCGCCCAGATGCCCAAGTGTCCAGGATCCAGCATATCGAGAAAAAGTTGAA
Organism: Sipha maydis; assembly: GCA_034509805.1. Lineage (NCBI taxonomy): Eukaryota > Metazoa > Arthropoda > Insecta > Hemiptera > Aphididae > Sipha > Sipha maydis. Next base: position 30,754 of record JASXSY010001036.1, read on the forward strand.
CTATTTGAGTTTATTATATATTGATGCTATTTGTTTACAATATCACTGACACTCAAGGGTTGATAAAATGCATAATTAAAATGAGGGTTATTCAAATCGATTCCAAATGTTCTACTGAACATTTTGTACAAAATTCATAATCATCGCCCAAATGCCCAAGTGTCCAGGATCAAGCATATCGAGAAAAGTTGAACTGTTTGAGTTTATTATATATTGATGTTATTTGTTTACAATATCACTGGCCCTCAAGGGTTGATTAAATGCATAATTAAAATGAGGGTTATTCAAATCGATTCCAAATGTTCTACTGAACATTTTGTACAAAATTCATAATCATCGCCCAAATGCCCAAGTGTCCCGGATCCAGCATATCGAGAAAAGTTGAACTATTTGAGTTTATAATATATTGATGTTATTTGTTTACAATATCACTGGCCCTCTAGGGTTGATTAAATGCATAATTAAAATGAGGGTTATTCAAATCGATTCCAAATTTTCTACTGAACATTTTGTACAAATTTCATAAATATCGCCTAAATGCCCAAGTGTCCAGGATCCAGTATATCGAGAAAAGTTGAACTATTTGAGTTTATTATATATTAATGTTATTTGTTTACAATATCACTGGCCCTCAAGGGTTGACTAAATGCATAATTAAAATGAGGGTTATTCAAATCGTTTCCAAATGTTCTACTGAACATTTTCTATAAATTTCATAAACATCGCCCAAATGCCCAAGTGTCCAGGATCCAGCATATCGAGAAAAGTTGAACTATTTGAGTTTATTATATATTGATGTTATTTGTTTACAATATCACTGGCCCTCAAGGGTTGATTAAATGCATAATTAAAATGAGGGTTATTCAAATCGATTCCAAATGTTCTACTGAACATTTTGTACAAATTTCATAAATATCGCCTAAATGCCCAAGTGTCCAGGATCCAGCATATCGAGAAAAGTTGAACTATTTGAGTTTATTATATATTGATGGTATTTGTTTACAATATCACTGACCCTCAAGGGTTGATAAAATGCATAATTAAAATGAAGGTTATTCAAATCGATTCTAAATGTTCTACTGAACATTTTGTACAAAATTCATAATCATCGCCCAAATGCCCAAGTGTCCAGGATCCAGCATATCGAGAAAAGTTGAACTATTTGAGTATATTAAATATTGCTGATGTTTGTTTACTATTTTACTGGCCCTCAAATGTTGATTAAATGCATAATTAAAATGAGGGTTATTCAAATCGATTCCAAATTTTCTACTGAACATTTTGTACAAATTTCATAAATATCGCCTAAATGCCCAAGTGTCCAGGATCCAGCATATCGAGAAATGTTGAACTATTAGAGTATATTAAATATTGCTGATGTTTGTTTACTATTTTACTGGCCCTGAAGTGTTGACCAAATGCATAATTGAAATGAGGGTTATCCAAATCTATTCCAAATTTTCTACTGATCATATTGTACAAATTTCATAAAAATCGCCTAAATGCCCAAGTGTCCAGGATCCAGTATATCGAGAAAAGTTGAACTATTTGAGTTTATTATATATTGATGTTATTTGTTTACAATATGACTGGCCCTCAAGGGTTGAATAAATGCATAATTAAAATGAGGATTATTCAAATCGATTCCAAATGTTCTACTGAACATTTTGTACAAAATTCATAATCATCGCCCAGATGCCCAAGTGTCCAGGATCCAGCATATCGAGAAAAGTTGAACTATTTGAGTTTATTATATATTGATGCTATTTGTTTACAATATCACTGACACTCAAGGGTTGATAAAATGCATAATTAAAATGAGGGTTATTCAAATCGATTCCAAATGTTCTACTGAACATTTTGTACAAAATTCATAATCATCGCCCAAATGCCCAAGTGTCCAGGATCAAGCATATCGAGAAAAGTTGAACTGTTTGAGTTTATTATATATTGATGTTATTTGTTTACAATATCACTGGCCCTCAAGGGTTGATTAAATGCATAATTAAAATGAGGGTTATTCAAATCGATTCCAAATGTTCTACTGAACATTTTGTACAAAATTCATAATCATCGCCCAAATGCCCAAGTGTCCCGGATCCAGCATATCGAGAAAAGTTGAACTATTTGAGTTTATAATATATTGATGTTATTTGTTTACAATATCACTGGCCCTCTAGGGTTGATTAAATGCATAATTAAAATGAGGGTTATTCAAATCGATTCCAAATTTTCTACTGAACATTTTGTACAAATTTCATAAATATCGCCTAAATGCCCAAGTGTCCAGGATCCAGTATATCGAGAAAAGTTGAACTATTTGAGTTTATTATATATTAATGTTATTTGTTTACAATATCACTGGCCCTCAAGGGTTGACTAAATGCATAATTAAAATGAGGGTTATTCAAATCGTTTCCAAATGTTCTACTGAACATTTTCTATAAATTTCATAAACATCGCCCAAATGCCCAAGTGTCCAGGATCCAGCATATCGAGAAAAGTTGAACTATTTGAGTTTATTATATATTGATGTTATTTGTTTACAATATCACTGGCCCTCAAGGGTTGATTAAATGCATAATTAAAATGAGGGTTATTCAATTCGATTCCAAATGATCTACTGAACATTTTGTACAAAATTCATAATCATCGCCTAAATGCCCAAGTGTCCAGGATCCAGCATATCGAGAAAAGTTGAACTATTTGAGTATATTAAATATTGCTGATGTTTGTTTACTATTTTACTGGCCCTGAAGTGTTGACCAAATGCATAATTGAAATGAGGGTTATCCAAATCTATTCCAAATTTTCTACTGAACATTTTGTACAAATTTCATAAATATCGCCTAAATGCCCAAGTGTCCAGGATCCAGCATATCGAGAAAAGTTGAACTATTTGAGTTTATTATATATTGATGTTACTTGTTTACAATATCACTGGCCCTCAAGGGTTGATTAAATGCATAATTAAAATGAGGGTTATTCAAATCGATTCCAAATATTCTACTGAACATTTTCTACAAATTTCATAAACATCGCCAAAATGCCCAAGTGTCCAGGATCCAGCATATCGAGAAAAGTTGAACTATTTGAGTTTATTATATATTGATGTTATTTGTTTACAATATCATTGGCCCTTAAGGGTTGATTAAATTCATAATTAGAATGAGGGTTATTCAAATCGTTTCCAAATGTTCTACTGAACATTTTTTACAAATTTCATAAACATCGTCCAAATGCCCAAGTGTCCAGGATCCAGCATATCGAGAAAAGTTGAACTATTTGAGTTTATAATATATTGATGATATTTGTTTACAATATCACTGGCCCTCAAGGGTTGATTAAATGCATAATTAAAATGAGGGTTATTCAAATCGATTCCAAATGTTCTACTGAACAGTTTGTACAAAATTCATAAACATCGCCCAAATGCCCAAGTGTCCAGGATCAAGCATATCGAGAAAAATTGAACTATTTGAGTATATAAAATATTGCTGATGTTTGTTTACTATTTTACTGGCCCTCAAATGTTGATTAAATGCATAATTAAAATGAAGGTTATTCAAATCGATTCCAAATTTTCTACTGAACATTTTGTACAAATTTCATAAATATCGCCTAAATGCCCAAGTGTCCAGGATCCAGCATATCGAGAAATGTTGAACTATTTGAGTATATTAAATATTGCTGATGTTTGTTTACTATTTTACTGGCCCTCAAGGGTTGATTAAATGCATAATTAAAATGAGGGTTATTCAAATCGATTCCAAATGTTCTACTGAACATTTTCTACAAATTTCATAAACATCGTCCAAATGCCCAAGTGTCCAGGATCCAGCATATCGAGAAAAGTTGAACTATTTGAGTTTATAATATATTGATGTTATTTGTTTACACTATCACTGGCCCTCAAGGGTTGATTAAATGCATAATTAAAATGAGGGTTATTCAAATCGATTCCAAATGTTCTACTGAACATTTTCTACAAATTTCATAAACATCGCCCAAATGACCAAGTGTCCCGGATCCAGCATATCGAGAAAAGTTGAACTATTTGAGTTTATAATATATTGATGTTATTTGTTTACAATATTACTGGCCCTCAAGGGTTGATTAAATGCATAATTAAAATGAGGGTTATTCAAATCGATTCCAAATGTTCTACTGAACATTTTGTACAAATTTCATAAATATCGCCTAAATGCCCAAGTGTCCAGGATCCAGCATATCGAGAAAAGTTGAACTATTTGAGTTTATTATATATTGATGGTATTTGTTTACAATATCACTGACCCTCAAGGGTTGATAAAATGCATAATTAAAATGAAGGTTATTCAAATCGATTCTAAATGTTCTACTGAACATTTTGTACAAAATTCATAATCATCGCCCAAATGCCCAAGTGTCCAGGATCCAGCATATCGAGAAAAGTTGAACTATTTGAGTATATTAAATATTGCTGATGTTTGTTTACTATTTTACTGGCCCTCAAATGTTGATTAAATGCATAATTAAAATGAGGGTTATTCAAATCGATTCCAAATTTTCTACTGAACATTTTGTACAAATTTCATAAATATCGCCTAAATGCCCAAGTGTCCAGGATCCAGCATATCGAGAAATGTTGAACTATTAGAGTATATTAAATATTGCTGATGTTTGTTTACTATTTTACTGGCCCTGAAGTGTTGACCAAATGCATAATTGAAATGAGGGTTATCCAAATCTATTCCAAATTTTCTACTGATCATATTGTACAAATTTCATAAATATCGCCTAAATGCCCAAGTGTCCAGGATCCAGTATATCGAGAAAAGTTGAACTATTTGAGTTTATTATATATTGATGTTATTTGTTTACAATATGACTGGCCCTCAAGGGTTGAATAAATGCATAATTAAAATGAGGATTATTCAAATCGATTCCAAATGTTCTACTGAACATTTTGTACAAAATTCATAATCATCGCCCAGATGCCCAAGTGTCCAGGATCCAGCATATCGAGAAAAGTTGAACTATTTGAGTTTATTATATATTGATGCTATTTGTTTACAATATCACTGACACTCAAGGGTTGATAAAATGCATAATTAAAATGAGGGTTATTCAAATCGATTCCAAATGTTCTACTGAACATTTTGTACAAAATTCATAATCATCGCCCAAATGCCCAAGTGTCCAGGATCAAGCATATCGAGAAAAGTTGAACTGTTTGAGTTTATTATATATTGATGTTATTTGTTTACAATATCACTGGCCCTCAAGGGTTGATTAAATGCATAATTAAAATGAGGGTTATTCAAATCGATTCCAAATGTTCTACTGAACATTTTGTACAAAATTCATAATCATCGCCCAAATGCCCAAGTGTCCCGGATCCAGCATATCGAGAAAAGTTGAACTATTTGAGTTTATAATATATTGATGTTATTTGTTTACAATATCACTGGCCCTCTAGGGTTGATTAAATGCATAATTAAAATGAGGGTTATTCAAATCGATTCCAAATTTTCTACTGAACATTTTGTACAAATTTCATAAACATCGTCCAAATGCCCAAGTGTCCAGGATCCAGCATATCGAGAAAAGTTGAACTATTTGAGTTTATAATATATTGATGATATTTGTTTACAATATCACTGGCCCTCAAGGGTTGATTAAATGCATAATTAAAATGAGGGTTATTCAAATCGATTCCAAATGTTCTACTGAACAGTTTGTACAAAATTCATAAACATCGCCCAAATGCCCAAGTGTCCAGGATCAAGCATATCGAGAAAAATTGAACTATTTGAGTATATAAAATATTGCTGATGTTTGTTTACTATTTTACTGGCCCTCAAATGTTGATTAAATGCATAATTAAAATGAAGGTTATTCAAATCGATTCCAAATTTTCTACTGAACATTTTGTACAAATTTCATAAATATCGCCTAAATGCCCAAGTGTCCAGGATCCAGCATATCGAGAAATGTTGAACTATTTGAGTATATTAAATATTGCTGATGTTTGTTTACTATTTTACTGGCCCTCAAGGGTTGATTAAATGCATAATTAAAATGAGGGTTATTCAAATCGATTCCAAATGTTCTACTGAACATTTTCTACAAATTTCATAAACATCGTCCAAATGCCCAAGTGTCCAGGATCCAGCATATCGAGAAAAGTTGAACTATTTGAGTTTATAATATATTGATGTTATTTGTTTACACTATCACTGGCCCTCAAGGGTTGATTAAATGCATAATTAAAATGAGGGTTATTCAAATCGATTCCAAATGTTCTACTGAACATTTTCTACAAATTTCATAAACATCGCCCAAATGACCAAGTGTCCCGGATCCAGCATATCGAGAAAAGTTGAACTATTTGAGTTTATAATATATTGATGTTATTTGTTTACAATATTACTGGCCCTCAAGGGTTGATTAAATGCATAATTAAAATGAGGGTTATTCAAATCGATTCCAAATGTTCTACTGAACATTTTGTACAAATTTCATAAATATCGCCTAAATGCCCAAGTGTCCAGGATCCAGCATATCGAGAAAAGTTGAACTATTTGAGTTTATTATATATTGATGGTATTTGTTTACAATATCACTGACCCTCAAGGGTTGATAAAATGCATAATTAAAATGAAGGTTATTCAAATCGATTCTAAATGTTCTACTGAACATTTTGTACAAAATTCATAATCATCGCCCAAATGCCCAAGTGTCCAGGATCCAGCATATCGAGAAAAGTTGAACTATTTGAGTATATTAAATATTGCTGATGTTTGTTTACTATTTTACTGGCCCTCAAATGTTGATTAAATGCATAATTAAAATGAGGGTTATTCAAATCGATTCCAAATTTTCTACTGAACATTTTGTACAAATTTCATAAATATCGCCTAAATGCCCAAGTGTCCAGGATCCAGCATATCGAGAAATGTTGAACTATTAGAGTATATTAAATATTGCTGATGTTTGTTTACTATTTTACTGGCCCTGAAGTGTTGACCAAATGCATAATTGAAATGAGGGTTATCCAAATCTATTCCAAATTTTCTACTGATCATATTGTACAAATTTCATAAATATCGCCTAAATGCCCAAGTGTCCAGGATCCAGTATATCGAGAAAAGTTGAACTATTTGAGTTTATTATATATTGATGTTATTTGTTTACAATATGACTGGCCCTCAAGGGTTGAATAAATGCATAATTAAAATGAGGATTATTCAAATCGATTCCAAATGTTCTACTGAACATTTTGTACAAAATTCATAATCATCGCCCAGATGCCCAAGTGTCCAGGATCCAGCATATCGAGAAAAGTTGAACTATTTGAGTTTATTATATATTGATGCTATTTGTTTACAATATCACTGACACTCAAGGGTTGATAAAATGCATAATTAAAATGAGGGTTATTCAAATCGATTCCAAATGTTCTACTGAACATTTTGTACAAAATTCATAATCATCGCCCAAATGCCCAAGTGTCCAGGATCAAGCATATCGAGAAAAGTTGAACTGTTTGAGTTTATTATATATTGATGTTATTTGTTTACAATATCACTGGCCCTCAAGGGTTGATTAAATGCATAATTAAAATGAGGGTTATTCAAATCGATTCCAAATGTTCTACTGAACATTTTGTACAAAATTCATAATCATCGCCCAAATGCCCAAGTGTCCCGGATCCAGCATATCGAGAAAAGTTGAACTATTTGAGTTTATAATATATTGATGTTATTTGTTTACAATATCACTGGCCCTCTAGGGTTGATTAAATGCATAATTAAAATGAGGGTTATTCAAATCGATTCCAAATTTTCTACTGAACATTTTGTACAAATTTCATAAACATCGTCCAAATGCCCAAGTGTCCAGGATCCAGCATATCGAGAAAAGTTGAACTATTTGAGTTTATAATATATTGATGATATTTGTTTACAATATCACTGGCCCTCAAGGGTTGATTAAATGCATAATTAAAATGAGGGTTATTCAAATCGATTCCAAATGTTCTACTGAACAGTTTGTACAAAATTCATAAACATCGCCCAAATGCCCAAGTGTCCAGGATCAAGCATATCGAGAAAAATTGAACTATTTGAGTATATAAAATATTGCTGATGTTTGTTTACTATTTTACTGGCCCTCAAATGTTGATTAAATGCATAATTAAAATGAAGGTTATTCAAATCGATTCCAAATTTTCTACTGAACATTTTGTACAAATTTCATAAATATCGCCTAAATGCCCAAGTGTCCAGGATCCAGCATATCGAGAAATGTTGAACTATTTGAGTATATTAAATATTGCTGATGTTTGTTTACTATTTTACTGGCCCTCAAGGGTTGATTAAATGCATAATTAAAATGAGGGTTATTCAAATCGATTCCAAATGTTCTACTGAACATTTTCTACAAATTTCATAAACATCGTCCAAATGCCCAAGTGTCCAGGATCCAGCATATCGAGAAAAGTTGAACTATTTGAGTTTATAATATATTGATGTTATTTGTTTACACTATCACTGGCCCTCAAGGGTTGATTAAATGCATAATTAAAATGAGGGTTATTCAAATCGATTCCAAATGTTCTACTGAACATTTTCTACAAATTTCATAAACATCGCCCAAATGACCAAGTGTCCCGGATCCAGCATATCGAGAAAAGTTGAACTATTTGAGTTTATAATATATTGATGTTATTTGTTTACAATATTACTGGCCCTCAAGGGTTGATTAAATGCATAATTAAAATGAGGGTTATTCAAATCGATTCCAAATGTTCTACTGAACATTTTGTACAAATTTCATAAATATCGCCTAAATGCCCAAGTGTCCAGGATCCAGCATATCGAGAAAAGTTGAACTATTTGAGTTTATTATATATTGATGGTATTTGTTTACAATATCACTGACCCTCAAGGGTTGATAAAATGCATAATTAAAATGAAGGTTATTCAAATCGATTCTAAATGTTCTACTGAACATTTTGTACAAAATTCATAATCATCGCCCAAATGCCCAAGTGTCCAGGATCCAGCATATCGAGAAAAGTTGAACTATTTGAGTATATTAAATATTGCTGATGTTTGTTTACTATTTTACTGGCCCTCAAATGTTGATTAAATGCATAATTAAAATGAGGGTTATTCAAATCGATTCCAAATTTTCTACTGAACATTTTGTACAAATTTCATAAATATCGCCTAAATGCCCAAGTGTCCAGGATCCAGCATATCGAGAAATGTTGAACTATTAGAGTATATTAAATATTGCTGATGTTTGTTTACTATTTTACTGGCCCTGAAGTGTTGACCAAATGCATAATTGAAATGAGGGTTATCCAAATCTATTCCAAATTTTCTACTGATCATATTGTACAAATTTCATAAATATCGCCTAAATGCCCAAGTGTCCAGGATCCAGTATATCGAGAAAAGTTGAACTATTTGAGTTTATTATATATTGATGTTATTTGTTTACAATATGACTGGCCCTCAAGGGTTGAATAAATGCATAATTAAAATGAGGATTATTCAAATCGATTCCAAATGTTCTACTGAACATTTTGTACAAAATTCATAATCATCGCCCAGATGCCCAAGTGTCCAGGATCCAGCATATCGAGAAAAGTTGAACTATTTGAGTTTATTATATATTGATGCTATTTGTTTACAATATCACTGACACTCAAGGGTTGATAAAATGCATAATTAAAATGAGGGTTATTCAAATCGATTCCAAATGTTCTACTGAACATTTTGTACAAAATTCATAATCATCGCCCAAATGCCCAAGTGTCCAGGATCAAGCATATCGAGAAAAGTTGAACTGTTTGAGTTTATTATATATTGATGTTATTTGTTTACAATATCACTGGCCCTCAAGCGTTGATTAAATGCATAATTAAAATGAGGGTTATTCAAATCGATTCCAAATGTTCTACTGAACATTTTGTACAAAATTCATAATCATCGCCCAAATGCCCAAGTGTCCCGGATCCAGCATATCGAGAAAAGTTGAACTATTTGAGTTTATAATATATTGATGTTATTTGTTTACAATATCACTGGCCCTCTAGGGTTGATTAAATGCATAATTAAAATGAGGGTTATTCAAATCGATTCCAAATTTTCTACTGAACATTTTGTACAAATTTCATAAATATCGCCTAAATGCCCAAGTGTGCAGGATCCAGCATATCGAGAAATGTTGAACTATTTGAGTATATTAAATATTGCTGATGTTTGTTTACTATTTTACTGGCCCTCAAGTGTTGACCAAATGCATAATTGAAATGAGGGTTATCCAAATCTATTCCAAATTTTCTACTGAACATTTTGTACAAATTTCATAAATATGGCCTAAATGCCCAAGTGTCCAGGATCCAGCATATCGAGAAAAGTTGAACTATTTGAGTTTATTATATATTGATGTTATTTGTTTACAATATCACTGGCCCTCAAGGGTTGATTAAATGCATAATTAAAATGAGGGTTATTCAAATCGATTCCAAATGTTCTACTGAACATTTTCTACAAATTTCATAAACATCGCCCAAATGCCCAAGTGTCCCGGATCCAGCATATCGAGAAAAGTTGAACTATTTGAGTTTATAATATATTGATGTTATTTGTTTACAATATCACTGGCCCTCAAGGGTTGATTAAATGCATAATTAAAATGAGGGTTATTCAAATCGATTCCAAATTTTCTACTGAACATTTTGTACAAATTTCATAAACATCGCCCAAATGCCCAAGTGTCCCGGATCCAGCATATCGAGAAAAGTTGAACTATTTGAGTTTATATATATTGATGTTATTTGTTTACAATATCACTGGCCCTCAAGGGTTGATTAAATGCATAATTAAAAAGAGGGTTATTCAAATCGATTCCAAATTTTCTACTGAACATTTTGTACAAATTTCATAATCATCGCCTAAATGCCCAAGTGTCCAGGATCCAGCATATCGAGAAAAGTTGAACTATTTGAGTATATTAAATATTGCTGATGTTTGTTTACTATTTTACTGGCCCTGAAGTGTTGACCAAATGCATAGTTGAAATGAGGGTTATCCAAATCTATTCCAAATTTTCTACTGAACATTTTGTACAATTTTCATAAATATCGCCTAAATGCCCAAGTGTCCAGGATCCAGCATATCGAGAAAAGTTGAACTATTTGAGTTTATTATATATTGATGTTATTTGTTTAAAATATCACTGGCCCTCAAGGGTTGATTAAATGCATAATTAAAATGAGGGTTATTCAAATCGATTCCAAATGTTCTACTGAACATTTTCTACAAATTTCATAAACATCGCCCAAATGCCCAAGTGTCCCGGATCCAGCATATCGAGAAAAGTTGAACTATTTGAGTTTATAATATATTGATGTTATTTGTTTACAATATCACTGGCCCTCTAGGGTTGATTAAATGCATAATTAAAATGAGGGTTATTCAAATCGATTCCAAATTTTCTACTGAACATTTTGTACAAATTTCATAATCATCGCCTAAATGCCCAAGTGTCCAGGATCCAGCATATCGAGAAAAGTTGAACTATTTGAGTATATTAAATATTGCTGATGTTTGTTTACTATTTTACTGGCCCTGAAGTGTTGACCAAATGCGTAATTGAAATGAGGGTTATCCAAATCTATTCCAAATTTTCTACTGAACATATTGTACAAATTTCATAAATATCGCCTAAATGCCCAAGTGTCCAGGATCCAGTATATCGAGAAAAGTTGAACTATTTGAGTTTATTATATATTGATGTTATTTGTTTACAATATGACTGGCCCTCAAGGGTTGAATAAATGCATAATTAAAATGAGGGTTATTCAAATCGATTCCAAATGTTCTACTGAAAATATTCTACAAATTTCATAAACATCGCCCAAATGCCCAAGTGTCCAGGATCCAGCATATCGAGAAAAGTTGAACTATTTGAGTTTATTATATATTGATGTTATTTTTACAATATCACTGACCCTCAAGGGTTGATAAAATGCATAATTAAAATGAAGGTTATTCAAATCGATTCCAAATGTTCTACTGAACATTTTGTACAAAATTCATAATCATCGCCCAAATGCCCAAGTGTCCAGGATCCAGCATATCGAGAAAAGTTGAACTATTTGAGTATATTAAATATTGATGATATTTGTTTACAATATCATTGGCCCTTAAGGGTTGATTAAATTCATAATTAGAATGAGGGTAATTCAAATCGTTTCCAAATGTTCTACTGAACATTTTCTACAAATTTCATAAACATCGCCCAAATGCCCAAGTGTCCAGGATCCAGCATATCGAGAAAAGTTGAACTATTTGAGTTTATTATATATTGATGTTATTTGTTTACAATATCACTGGCCCTCAAGGGTTGATTAAATGCATAATTAAAATGAGGGTTATTCAAATCGATTCCAAATGATCTACTGAACATTTTGTACAAAATTCATAATCATCGCCTAAATGCCCAAGTGTCCAGGATCCAGCATATCGAGAAAAGTTGAACTATTTGAGTATATTAAATATTGCTGATGTTTGTTTACTATTTTACTGGCCCTGAAGTGTTGACCAAATGCATAATTGAAATGAGGGTTATCCAAATCTATTCCAAATTTTCTACTGAACATTTTGTACAAATTTCATAAATATCGCCTAAATGCCCAAGTGTCCAGGATCCAGTATATCGAGAAAAGTTGAACTATTTGAGTTTATTATATATTAATGTTATTTGTTTACAATATCACTGGCCCTCAAGGGTTGACTAAATGCATAATTAAAATGAGGGTTATTCAAATCGTTTCCAAATGTTCTACTGAACATTTTCTACAAATTTCATAAACATCGCCCAAATGCCCAAGTGTCCAGGATCCAGCATATCGAGAAAAGATGAACTATTTGAGTTTATTATATATTGATGTTATTTGTTTACAATATCACTGACCCTCAAGGGTTGATAAAAAGCCTAATTAAAATGAGGGTTATTCAAATCGATTCCAAATGTTCTACTGAACAGTTTGTACAAAATTCATAATCATCGCCCAAATGACCAAGTGTCCCGGATCCAGCATATCGAGAAAAGTTGAACTATTTGAGTTTATAATATATTGATGTTATTTGTTTACAATATTACTGGCCCTCAAGGGTTGATTAAATGCATAATTAAAATGAGGGTTATTCAAATCGATTCCAAATGTTCTACTGAACATTTTGTACAAATTTCATAAATATCGCCTAAATGCCCAAGTGTCCAGGATCCAGCATATCGAGAAAAGTTGAACTATTTGAGTTTATTATATATTGATGGTATTTGTTTACAATATCACTGACCCTCAAGGGTTGATAAAATGCATAATTAAAATGAAGGTTATTCAAATCGATTCCAAATGTTCTACTGAACATTTTGTACAAAATTCATAATCATCGCCCAAATGCCCAAGTGTCCAGGATCCAGCATATCGAGAAAAGTTGAACTATTTGAGTATATTAAATATTGCTGATGTTTGTTTACTATTTTACTGGCCCTGAAGTGTTGACCAAATGCATAGTTGAAATGAGGGTTATCCAAATCTATTCCAAATTTTCTACTGAACATTTTCTACAAATTTCATAAACATCGCCCAAATGCCCAAGTGTCCCGGATCCAGCATATCGAGAAAAGTTGAACTATTTGAGTTTATAATATATTGATGTTATTTGTTTACAATATCACTGACCCTCAAGGGTTGATAAAATGCATAATTAAAATGAAGGTTATTCAAATCGATTCCAAATGTTCTACTGAACATTTTGTACAAAATTCATAATCATCGCCCAAATGCCCAAGTGTCCAGGATCCAGCATATCGAGAAAAGTTGAACTATTTGAGTATATTAAATATTGCTGATGTTTGTTTACTATTTTACTGGCCCTGAAGTGTTGACCAAATGCATAGTTGAAATGAGGGTTATCCAAATCTATTCCAAATTTTCTACTGAACATTTTGTACAATTTTCATAAATATCGCCTAAATGCCCAAGTGTCCAGGATCCAGCATATCGAGAAAAGTTGAACTATTTGAGTTTATTATATATTGATGTTATTTGTTTACAATATCACTGGCTCTCAAGGGTTGATTAAATGCATAATTAAAATGAGGGTTATTCAAATCGATTCCAAATGTTCTACTGAACATTTTCTACAAATTTCATAAACATCGCCCAAATGCCCAAGTGTCCCGGATCCAGCATATCGAGAAAAGTTGAACTATTTGAGTTTATAATATATTGATGTTATTTGTTTACAATATCACTGGCCCTCTAGGGTTGATTAAATGCATAATTAAAATGAGGGTTATTCAAATCGATTCCAAATTTTCTACTGAACATTTTGTACAAATTTCATAATCATCGCCTAAATGCCCAAGTGTCCAGGATCCAGCATATCGAGAAAAGTTGAACTATTTGAGTATATTAAATATTGCTGATGTTTGTTTACTATTTTACTGGCCCTGAAGTGTTGACCAAATGCGTAATTGAAATGAGGGTTATCCAAATCTATTCCAAATGTTCTACTGAACATTTTGTACAAATTTCATAAATATCGCCTAAATGCCCAAGTGTCCAGGATCCAGCATATCGAGAAAAGTTGAACTATTTGAGTTTATTATATATTGATGGTATTTGTTTACAATATCACTGACCCTCAAGGGTTGATAAAATGCATAATTAAAATGAAGGTTATTCAAATCGATTCTAAATGTTCTACTGAACATTTTGTACAAAATTCATAATCATCGCCCAAATGCCCAAGTGTCCAGGATCCAGCATATCGAGAAAAGTTGAACTATTTGAGTATATTAAATATTGCTGATGTTTGTTTACTATTTTACTGGCCCTCAAATGTTGATTAAATGCATAATTAAAATGAGGGTTATTCAAATCGATTCCAAATTTTCTACTGAACATTTTGTACAAATTTCATAAATATCGCCTAAATGCCCAAGTGTCCAGGATCCAGCATATCGAGAAATGTTGAACTATTAGAGTATATTAAATATTGCTGATGTTTGTTTACTATTTTACTGGCCCTGAAGTGTTGACCAAATGCATAATTGAAATGAGGGTTATCCAAATCTATTCCAAATTTTCTACTGATCATATTGTACAAATTTCATAAATATCGCCTAAATGCCCAAGTGTCCAGGATCCAGTATATCGAGAAAAGTTGAACTATTTGAGTTTATTATATATTGATGTTATTTGTTTACAATATGACTGGCCCTCAAGGGTTGATTAAATGCATAATTAAAATGAGGGTTATTCAAATCGATTCCAAATTTTCTACTGAACATTTTGTACAAATTTCATAATCATCGCCTAAATGCCCAAGTGTCCAGGATCCAGCATATCGAGAAAAGTTGAACTATTTGAGTATATTAAATATTGCTGATGTTTGTTTACTATTTTACTGGCCCTGAAGTGTTGACCAAATGCGTAATTGAAATGAGGGTTATCCAAATCTATTCCAAATGTTCTACTGAACATTTTGTACAAATTTCATAAATATCGCCTAAATGCCCAAGTGTCCAGGATCCAGCATATCGAGAAAAGTTGAACTATTTGAGTTTATTATATATTGATGGTATTTGTTTACAATATCACTGACCCTCAAGGGTTGATAAAATGCATAATTAAAATGAAGGTTATTCAAATCGATTCTAAATGTTCTACTGAACATTTTGTACAAAATTCATAATCATCGCCCAAATGCCCAAGTGTCCAGGATCCAGCATATCGAGAAAAGTTGAACTATTTGAGTATATTAAATATTGCTGATGTTTGTTTACTATTTTACTGGCCCTCAAATGTTGATTAAATGCATAATTAAAATGAGGGTTATTCAAATCGATTCCAAATTTTCTACTGAACATTTTGTACAAATTTCATAAATATCGCCTAAATGCCCAAGTGTCCAGGATCCAGCATATCGAGAAATGTTGAACTATTAGAGTATATTAAATATTGCTGATGTTTGTTTACTATTTTACTGGCCCTGAAGTGTTGACCAAATGCATAATTGAAATGAGGGTTATCCAAATCTATTCCAAATTTTCTACTGATCATATTGTACAAATTTCATAAATATCGCCTAAATGCCCAAGTGTCCAGGATCCAGTATATCGAGAAAAGTTGAACTATTTGAGTTTATTATATATTGATGTTATTTGTTTACAATATGACTGGCCCTCAAGGGTTGAATAAATGCATAATTAAAATGAGGATTATTCAAATCGATTCCAAATGTTCTACTGAACATTTTGTACAAAATTCATAATCATCGCCCAGATGCCCAAGTGTCCAGGATCCAGCATATCGAGAAAAGTTGAACTATTTGAGTTTATTATATATTGATGCTATTTGTTTACAATATCACTGACACTCAAGGGTTGATAAAATGCATAATTAAAATGAGGGTTATTCAAATCGATTCCAAATGTTCTACTGAACATTTTGTACAAAATTCATAATCATCGCCCAAATGCCCAAGTGTCCAGGATCAAGCATATCGAGAAAAGTTGAACTGTTTGAGTTTATTATATATTGATGTTATTTGTTTACAATATCACTGGCCCTCAAGCGTTGATTAAATGCATAATTAAAATGAGGGTTATTCAAATCGATTCCAAATGTTCTACTGAACATTTTGTACAAAATTCATAATCATCGCCCAAATGCCCAAGTGTCCCGGATCCAGCATATCGAGAAAAGTTGAACTATTTGAGTTTATAATATATTGATGTTATTTGTTTACAATATCACTGGCCCTCTAGGGTTGATTAAATGCATAATTAAAATGAGGGTTATTCAAATCGATTCCAAATTTTCTACTGAACATTTTGTACAAATTTCATAAATATCGCCTAAATGCCCAAGTGTGCAGGATCCAGCATATCGAGAAATGTTGAACTATTTGAGTATATTAAATATTGCTGATGTTTGTTTACTATTTTACTGGCCCTCAAGTGTTGACCAAATGCATAATTGAAATGAGGGTTATCCAAATCTATTCCAAATTTTCTACTGAACATTTTGTACAAATTTCATAAATATGGCCTAAATGCCCAAGTGTCCAGGATCCAGCATATCGAGAAAAGTTGAACTATTTGAGTTTATTATATATTGATGTTATTTGTTTACAATATCACTGGCCCTCAAGGGTTGATTAAATGCATAATTAAAATGAGGGTTATTCAAATCGATTCCAAATGTTCTACTGAACATTTTCTACAAATTTCATAAACATCGCCCAAATGCCCAAGTGTCCCGGATCCAGCATATCGAGAAAAGTTGAACTATTTGAGTTTATAATATATTGATGTTATTTGTTTACAATATCACTGGCCCTCTAGGGTTGATTAAATGCATAATTAAAATGAGGGTTATTCAAATCGATTCCAAATTTTCTACTGAACATTTTGTACAAATTTCATAATCATCGCCTAAATGCCCAAGTGTCCAGGATCCAGCATATCGAGAAAAGTTGAACTATTTGAGTATATTAAATATTGCTGATGTTTGTTTACTATTTTACTGGCCCTGAAGTGTTGACCAAATGCGTAATTGAAATGAGGGTTATCCAAATCTATTCCAAATTTTCTACTGAACATATTGTACAAATTTCATAAATATCGCCTAAATGCCCAAGTGTCCAGGATCCAGTATATCGAGAAAAGTTGAACTATTTGAGTTTATTATATATTGATGTTATTTGTTTACAATATGACTGGCCCTCAAGGGTTGAATAAATGCATAATTAAAATGAGGGTTATTCAAATCGATTCCAAATGTTCTACTGAAAATATTCTACAAATTTCATAAACATCGCCCAAATGCCCAAGTGTCCAGGATCCAGCATATCGAGAAAAGTTGAACTATTTGAGTTTATTATATATTGATGTTATTTTTACAATATCACTGACCCTCAAGGGTTGATAAAATGCATAATTAAAATTAAGGTTATTCAAATCGATTCCAAATGTTCTACTGAACATTTTGTACAAAATTCATAATCATCGCCCAAATGCCCAAGTGTCCAGGATCCAGCATATCGAGAAAAGTTGAACTATTTGAGTATATTAAATATTGATGATATTTGTTTACAATATCATTGGCCCTTAAGGGTTGATTAAATTCATAATTAGAATGAGGGTTATCCAAATCTATTCCAAATTTTCTACTGAACATTTTGTACAAATTTCATAAATATCGCCTAAATGCCCAAGTGTCCAGGATCCAGTATATCGAGAAAAGTTGAACTATTTGAGTTTATTATATATTAATGTTATTTGTTTACAATATCACTGGCCCTCAAGGGTTGACTAAATGCATAATTAAAATGAGGGTTATTCAAATCGTTTCCAAATGTTCTACTGAACATTTTCTACAAATTTCATAAACATCGCCCAAATGCCCAAGTGTCCAGGATCCAGCATATCGAGAAAAGATGAACTATTTGAGTTTATTATATATTGATGTTATTTGTTTACAATATCACTGACCCTCAAGGGTTGATAAAAAGCCTAATTAAAATGAGGGTTATTCAAATCGATTCCAAATGTTCTACTGAACAGTTTGTACAAAATTCATAATCATCGCCCAAATGACCAAGTGTCCCGGATCCAGCATATCGAGAAAAGTTGAACTATTTGAGTTTATAATATATTGATGTTATTTGTTTACAATATTACTGGCCCTCAAGGGTTGATTAAATGCATAATTAAAATGAGGGTTATTCAAATCGATTCCAAATGTTCTACTGAACATTTTGTACAAATTTCATAAATATCGCCTAAATGCCCAAGTGTCCAGGATCCAGCATATCGAGAAAAGTTGAACTATTTGAGTTTATTATATATTGATGGTATTTGTTTACAATATCACTGACCCTCAAGGGTTGATAAAATGCATAATTAAAATGAAGGTTATTCAAATCGATTCCAAATGTTCTACTGAACATTTTGTACAAAATTCATAATCATCGCCCAAATGCCCAAGTGTCCAGGATCCAGCATATCGAGAAAAGTTGAACTATTTGAGTATATTAAATATTGCTGATGTTTGTTTACTATTTTACTGGCCCTGAAGTGTTGACCAAATGCATAGTTGAAATGAGGGTTATCCAAATCTATTCCAAATTTTCTACTGAACATTTTCTACAAATTTCATAAACATCGCCCAAATGCCCAAGTGTCCCGGATCCAGCATATCGAGAAAAGTTGAACTATTTGAGTTTATAATATATTGATGTTATTTGTTTACAATATCACTGACCCTCAAGGGTTGATAAAATGCATAATTAAAATGAAGGTTATTCAAATCGATTCCAAATGTTCTACTGAACATTTTGTACAAAATTCATAATCATCGCCCAAATGCCCAAGTGTCCAGGATCCAGCATATCGAGAAAAGTTGAACTATTTGAGTATATTAAATATTGCTGATGTTTGTTTACTATTTTACTGGCCCTGAAGTGTTGACCAAATGCATAGTTGAAATGAGGGTTATCCAAATCTATTCCAAATTTTCTACTGAACATTTTGTACAATTTTCATAAATATCGCCTAAATGCCCAAGTGTCCAGGATCCAGCATATCGAGAAAAGTTGAACTATTTGAGTTTATTATATATTGATGTTATTTGTTTACAATATCACTGGCTCTCAAGGGTTGATTAAATGCATAATTAAAATGAGGGTTATTCAAATCGATTCCAAATGTTCTACTGAACATTTTCTACAAATTTCATAAACATCGCCCAAATGCCCAAGTGTCCCGGATCCAGCATATCGAGAAAAGTTGAACTATTTGAGTTTATAATATATTGATGTTATTTGTTTACAATATCACTGGCCCTCTAGGGTTGATTAAATGCATAATTAAAATGAGGGTTATTCAAATCGATTCCAAATTTTCTACTGAACATTTTGTACAAATTTCATAATCATCGCCTAAATGCCCAAGTGTCCAGGATCCAGCATATCGAGAAAAGTTGAACTATTTGAGTATATTAAATATTGCTGATGTTTGTTTACTATTTTACTGGCCCTGAAGTGTTGACCAAATGCGTAATTGAAATGAGGGTTATCCAAATCTATTCCAAATTTTCTACTGAACATATTGTACAAATTTCATAAATATCGCCTAAATGCCCAAGTGTCCAGGATCCAGTATATCGAGAAAAGTTGAACTATTTGAGTTTATTATATATTGATGTTATTTGTTTACAATATGACTGGCCCTCAAGGGTTGAATAAATGCATAATTAAAATGAGGGTTATTCAAATCGATTCCAAATGTTCTACTGAAAATATTCTACAAATTTCATAAACATCGCCCAAATGCCCAAGTGTCCAGGATCCAGCATATCGAGAAAAGTTGAACTATTTGAGTTTATTATATATTGATGTTATTTTTACAATATCACTGACCCTCAAGGGTTGATAAAATGCATAATTAAAATGAAGGTTATTCAAATCGATTCCAAATGTTCTACTGAACATTTTGTACAAAATTCATAATCATCGCCCAAATGCCCAAGTGTCCAGGATCCAGCATATCGAGAAAAGTTGAACTATTTGAGTATATTAAATATTGATGATATTTGTTTACAATATCATTGGCCCTTAAGGGTTGATTAAATTCATAATTAGAATGAGGGTAATTCAAATCGTTTCCAAATGTTCTACTGAACATTTTCTACAAATTTCATAAACATCGCCCAAATGCCCAAGTGTCCAGGATCCAGCATATCGAGAAAAGTTGAACTATTTGAGTTTATTATATATTGATGTTATTTGTTTACAATATCACTGGCCCTCAAGGGTTGATTAAATGCATAATTAAAATGAGGGTTATTCAAATCGATTCCAAATGATCTACTGAACATTTTGTACAAAATTCATAATCATCGCCTAAATGCCCAAGTGTCCAGGATCCAGCATATCGAGAAAAGTTGAACTATTTGAGTATATTAAATATTGCTGATGTTTGTTTACTATTTTACTGGCCCTGAAGTGTTGACCAAATGCATAATTGAAATGAGGGTTATCCAAATCTATTCCAAATTTTCTACTGAACATTTTGTACAAATTTCATAAATATCGCCTAAATGCCCAAGTGTCCAGGATCCAGTATATCGAGAAAAGTTGAACTATTTGAGTTTATTATATATTAATGTTATTTGTTTACAATATCACTGGCCCTCAAGGGTTGACTAAATGCATAATTAAAATGAGGGTTATTCAAATCGTTTCCAAATGTTCTACTGAACATTTTCTACAAATTTCATAAACATCGCCCAAATGCCCAAGTGTCCAGGATCCAGCATATCGAGAAAAGATGAACTATTTGAGTATATTAAATATTGATGATATTTGTTTACAATATCATTGGCCCTTAAGGGTTGATTAAATTCATAATTAGAATGAGGGTAATTCAAATCGTTTCCAAATGTTCTACTGAACATTTTGTACAAAATTCATAATCATCGCCCAGATGCCTAAGTGTCCAGGATCCAGCATATCGAGAAAAGTTGAACTATTTGAGTTTATTATATATTGATGTTATTTGTTTACAATATCACTGGCCCTCAAGGGTTGATTAAATGCATAATTAAAATGAGGGTTATTCAAATCGATTCCAAATGTTCTACTGAACATTTTCTACAAATTTCATAAACATCGCCCAAATGACCAAGTGTCCCGGATCCAGCATATCGAGAAAAGTTGAACTATTTGAGTTTATAATATATTGATGTTATTTGTTTACAATATTACTGGCCCTCAAGGGTTGATTAAATGCATAATTAAAATGAGGGTTATTCAAATCGATTCCAAATGTTCTACTGAACATTTTGTACAAATTTCATAAATATCGCCTAAATGCCCAAGTGTCCAGGATCCAGCATATCGAGAAAAGTTGAACTATTTGAGTTTATAATATATTGATGTTATTTGTTTACAATATCATTGGCCCTTAAGGGTTGATTAAATTCATAATTAGAATGAGGGTAATTCAAATCGTTTCCAAATATTCTACTGAACATTTTCTACAAATTTAATAAACATCGTCCAAATGCCCAAGTTTCCAGGATCCAGCATATCGAGAAAAGTTGAACTATTTGAGTTTATAATATATTGATGATATTTGTTTACAATATCACTGGCCCTCAAGGGTTGATTAAATGCATAATTAAAATGAGGGTTATTCAAATCGATTCCAAATTTTCTACTGAACATTTTGTACAAATTTCATAAATATCGCCTAAATGCCCAAGTGTGCAGGATCCAGCATATCGAGAAATGTTGAACTATTTGAGTATATTAAATATTGCTGATGTTTGTTTACTATTTTACTGGCCCTCAAGTGTTGACCAAATGCATAATTGAAATGAGGGTTATCCAAATCTATTCCAAATTTTCTACTGAACATTTTGTACAAATTTCATAAATATCGCCTAAATGCCCAAGTGTCCAGGATCCAGCATATCGAGAAAAGTTGAACTATTTGAGTTTATTATATATTGATGTTATTTGTTTACAATATCACTGGCCCTCAAGGGTTGATTAAATGCATAATTAAAATGAGGGTTATTCAAATCGATTCCAAATGTTCTACTGAACATTTTCTACAAATTTCATAAACATCGCCCAAATGCCCAAGTGTCCCGGATCCAGCATATCGAGAAAAGTTGAACTATTTGAGTTTATAATATATTGATGTTATTTGTTTACAATATCACTGGCCCTCAAGGGTTGATTAAATGCATAATTAAAATGAGGGTTATTCATATCGATTCCAAATTTTCTACTGAACATTTTGTACAAATTTCATAAACATCGCCCAAATGCCCAAGTGTCCCGGATCCAGCATATCGAGAATAGTTGAACTATTTGAGTTTATATATATTGATGTTATTTGTTTACAATATCACTGGCCCTCAAGGGTTGATTAAATGCATAATTAAAATGAGGGTTATTCAAATCGATTCCAAATTTTCTACTGAACATTTTGTACAAATTTCATAATCATCGCCTAAATGCCCAAGTGTCCAGGATCCAGCATATCGAGAAAAGTTGAACTATTTGAGTATATTAAATATTGCTGATGTTTGTTTACTATTTTACTGGCCCTGAAGTGTTGACCAAATGCATAGTTGAAATGAGGGTTATCCAAATCTATTCCAAATTTTCTACTGAACATTTTGTACAAATTTCATAAATATCGCCTAAATGCCCAAGTGTCCAGGATCCAGCATATCGAGAAAAGTTGAACTATTTGAGTTTATTATATATTGATGTTATTTGTTTACAATATCACTGGCCCTCAAGGGTTGATTAAATGCATAATTAAAATGAGGGTTATTCAAATCGATTCCAAATGTTCTACTGAACATTTTCTACAAATTTCATAAACATCGCCCAAATGCCCAAGTGTCCCGGATCCAGCATATCGAGAAAAGTTGAACTATTTGAGTTTATAATATATTGATGTTATTTGTTTACAATATCACTGGCCCTCTAGGGTTGATTAAATGCATAATTAAAATGAGGGTTATTCAAATCGATTCCAAATTTTCTACTGAACATTTTGTACAAATTTCATAAATATCGCCTAAATGCCCAAGTGTGCAGGATCCAGCATATCGAGAAATGTTGAACTATTTGAGTATATTAAATATTGCTGATGTTTGTTTACTATTTTACTGGCCCTCAAGTGTTGACCAAATGCATAATTGAAATGAGGGTTATCCAAATCTATTCCAAATTTTCTACTGAACATTTTGTACAAATTTCATAAATATCGCCTAAATGCCCAAGTGTCCAGGATCCAGCATATCGAGAAAAGTTGAACTATTTGAGTTTATTATATATTGATGTTATTTGTTTACAATATCACTGGCCCTCAAGGGTTGATTAAATGCATAATTAAAATGAGGGTTATTCAAATCGATTCCAAATGTTCTACTCAACATTTTCTACAAATTTCATAAACATCGCCCAAATGCCCAAGTGTCCCGGATCCAGCATATCGAGAAAAGTTGAACTATTTGAGTTTATAATATATTGATGTTATTTGTTTACAATATCACTGGCCCTCAAGGGTTGATTAAATGCATAATTAAAATGAGGGTTATTCAAATCGATTCCAAATTTTCTACTGAACATTTTGTACAAATTTCATAAACATCGCCCAAATGCCCAAGTGTCCCGGATCCAGCATATCGAGAAAAGTTGAACTATTTGAGTTTATATATATTGATGTTATTTGTTTACAATATCACTGGCCCTCAAGGGTTGATTAAATGCATAATTAAAATGAGGGTTATTCAAATCGATTCCAAATTTTCTACTGAACATTTTGTACAAATTTCATAATCATCGCCTAAATGCCCAAGTGTCCAGGATCCAGCATATCGAGAAAAGTTGAACTATTTGAGTATATTAAATATTGCTGATGTTTGTTTACTATTTTACTGGCCCTGAAGTGCTGACCAAATGCATAGTTGAAATGAGGGTTATCCAAATCTATTCCAAATTTTCTACTGAACATTTTGTACAAATTTCATAAATATCGCCTAAATGCCCAAGTGTCCAGGATCCAGCATATCGAGAAAAGTTGAACTATTTGAGTTTATTATATATTGATGTTATTTGTTTACAATATCACTGGCCCTCAAGGGTTGATTAAATGCATAATTAAAATGAGGGTTATTCAAATCGATTCCAAATGTTCTACTGAACATTTTCTACAAATTTCATAAACATCGCCCAAATGCCCAAGTGTCCCGGATCCAGCATATCGAGAAAAGTTGAACTATTTGAGTTTATAATATATTGATGTTATTTGTTTACAATATCACTGGCCCTCAAGGGTTGATTAAATGCATAATTAAAATGAGGGTTATTCAAATCGATTCCAAATTTTCTACTGAACATTTTGTACAAATTTCATAAACATCGCCCAAATGCCCAAGTGTCCCGGATCCAGCATATCGAGAAAAGTTGAACTATTTGAGTTTATATATATTGATGTTATTTGTTTACAATATCACTGGCCCTCAAGGGTTGATTAAATGCATAATTAAAATGAGGGTTATTCAAATCGATTCCAAATTTTCTACTGAACATTTTGTACAAATTTCATAATCATCGCCCAAATGCCCAAGTGTCCAGGATCCAGTATATCGAGAAAAGTTGAACTATTTGAGTTTATTATATATTGATGTTATTTGTTTACAATATGACTGGCCCTCAAGGGTTGAATAAATGCATAATTAAAATGAGGGTTATTCAAATCGATTCCAAATGTTCTACTGAAAATATTCTACAAATTTCATAAACATCGCCCAAATGCCCAAGTGTCCAGGATCCAGCATATCGAGAAAAGTTGAACTATTTGAGTTTATTATATATTGATGTTATTTTTACAATATCACTGACCCTCAAGGGTTGATAAAATGCATAATTAAAATGAAGGTTATTCAAATCGATTCCAAATGTTCTACTGAACATTTTGTACAAAATTCATAATCATCGCCCAAATGCCCAAGTGTCCAGGATCCAGCATATCGAGAAAAGTTGAACTATTTGAGTATATTAAATATTGATGATATTTGTTTACAATATCATTGGCCCTTAAGGGTTGATTAAATTCATAATTAGAATGAGGGTTATTCAAATCGTTTCCAAATGTTCTACTGAACATTTTCTACAAATTTCATAAACATCGCCCAAATGCCCAAGTGTCCAGGATCCAGCATATCGAGAAAAGTTGAACTATTTGGGTTTATTATATATTGATGTTATTTGTTTACAATATCACTGGCCCTCAAGGGTTGATTAAATGCATAATTAAAATGAGGGTTATTCAAATCGATTCCAAATGATCTACTGAACATTTTGTACAAAATTCATAATCATCGCCTAAATGCCCAAGTGTCCAGGATCCAGCATATCGAGAAAAGTTGAACTATTTGAGTATATTAAATATTGCTGATGTTTGTTTACTATTTTACTGGCCCTGAAGTGTTGACCAAATGCATAATTGAAATGAGGGTTATCCAAATCTATTCCAAATTTTCTACTGAACATTTTGTACAAATTTCATAAATATCGCCTAAATGCCCAAGTGTCCATGATCCAGTATATCGAGAAAAGTTGAACTATTTGAGTTTATTATATATAAATGTTATTTGTTTATAATATCACTGGCCCTCAAGGGTTGACTAAATGCATAATTAAAATGAGGGTTATTCAAATCGTTTCCAAATGTTCTACTGAACATTTTCTACAAATTTCATAAACATCGCCCAAATGCCCAAGTGTCCAGGATCCAGCATATCGAGAAAAGATGAACTATTTGAGTTTATTATATATTGATGTTATTTGTTTACAATATCACTGACCCTCAAGGGTTGATAAAACACCTAATTAAAATGAGGGTTATTCAAATCGATTCCAAATGTTCTACTGAACAGTTTGTACAAAATTCATAATCATCGCCCAAATGCCCAAGTGTCCAGGATCCAGCATATCGAGAAAAGTTGAACTATTTGAGTATATTAAATATTGATGATATTTGTTTACAATATCATTGGCCCTTAAGGGTTGATTAAATTCATAATTAGAATGAGGGTAATTCAAATCGTTTCCAAATGTTCTACTGAACATTTTGTACAAAATTCATAATCATCGCCCAGATGCCTAAGTGTCCAGGATCCAGCATATCGAGAAAAGTTGAACTATTTGAGTTTATTATATATTGATGTTATTTGTTTACAATATCACTGGCCCTCAAGGGTTGATTAAATGCATAATTAAAATGAGGGTTATTCAATTCGATTCCAAATGATCTACTGAACATTTTGTACAAAATTCATAATCATCGCCTAAATGCCCAAGTGTCCAGGATCCAGCATATCGAGAAAAGTTGAACTATTTGAGTATATTAAATATTGCTGATGTTTGTTTACTATTTTACTGGCCCTGAAGTGTTGACCAAATGCATAATTGAAATGAGGGTTATCCAAATCTATTCCAAATTTTCTACTGAACATTTTGTACAAATTTCATAAATATCGCCTAAATGCCCAAGTGTCCAGGATCCAGCATATCGAGAAAAGTTGAACTATTTGAGTTTATTATATATTGATGTTACTTGTTTACAATATCACTGGCCCTCAAGGGTTGATTAAATGCATAATTAAAATGAGGGTTATTCAAATCGATTCCAAATATTCTACTGAACATTTTCTACAAATTTCATAAACATCGCCCAAATGCCCAAGTGTCCAGGATCCAGCATATCGAGAAAAGTTGAACTATTTGAGTTTATTATATATTGATGTTATTTGTTTACAATATCATTGGCCCTTAAGGGTTGATTAAATTCATAATTAGAATGAGGGTTATTCAAATCGTTTCCAAATGTTCTACTGAAAATTTTCTACAAATTTCATGAACATCGTCCAAATGCCCAAGTGTCCAGGATCCAGCATATCGAGAAAAGTTGAACTATTTGAGTTTATTATATATTGATGTTATTTGTTTACAATATCATTGGCCCTTAAGGGTTGATTAAATTCATAATTAGAATGAGGGTTATTCAAATCGTTTCCAAATGTTCTACTGAAAATTTTCTAAAAATTTCATAAACATCGTCCAAATGCCCAAGTGTCCAGGATCCAGCATATCGAGAAAAGTTGAACTATTTGAGTTTATTATATATTGATGTTATTTGTTTACAATATCACTGGCCCTCAAGGGTTGATTAAATGCATAATTAAAATGAGGGTTATTCAAATCGATTCCAAATGTTCTACTGAACAGTTTGTACAAAATTCATAAACATCGCCCAAATGCCCAAGTGTCCAGGATCAAGCATATCGAGAAAAATTGAACTATTTGAGTATATAAAATATTGCTGATGTTTGTTTACTATTTTACTGGCCCTCAAGGGTTGATTAAATGCATAATTAAAATGAGGGTTATTCAAATCGATTCCAAATGTTCTACTGAACATTTTCTACAAATTTCATAAACATCGTCCAAATGCCCAAGTGTCCAGGATCCAGCATATCGAGAAAAGTTGAACTATTTGAGTTTATAATATATTGATGTTATTTGTTTACAATATCACTGGCCCTCAAGGGTTGATTAAATGCATAATTAAAATGAGGGTTATTCAAATCGATTCCAAATGTTCTAACGAACATTTTCTACAAATTTCATAAACATCGCCCAAATGCCCAAGTGTCCCGGATCCAGCATATCGAGAAAAGTTGAACTATTTGAGTTTATAATATATTGATGTTATTTGTTTACAATATCACTGGCCCTCAAGGGTTGATTAAATGCATAATTAAAATGAGGGTTATTCAAATCGATTCCAAATGTTCTACTGAACATTTTCTACAAATTTCATAAACATCGCCCAAATGCCCAAGTGTCCCGGATCCAGCATATCGAGAAAAGTTGAACTATTTGAGTTTATAATATATTGATGTTATTTGTTTACAATATCACTGGCCCTCAAGGGTTGATTAAATGCATAATTAAAATGAGGGTTATTCAAATCGATTCCAAATTTTCTACTGAACATTTTGTACAAATTTCATAAATATCGCCTAAATGCCCAAGTGTCCAGGATCCAGCATATCGAGAAAAGTTGAACTATTTGAGTTTATTATATATTGATGTTATTTGTTTACAATATCACTGGCCCTCAAGGGTTGATTAAATGCATAATTAAAATGAGGGTTATTCAAATCGATTCCAAATGTTCTACTGAACATTTTCTACAAATTTCATAAACATCGCCCAAATGCCCAAGTGTCCCGGATCCAGCATATCGAGAAAAGTTGAACTATTTGAGTTTATAATATATTGATGTTATTTGTTTACAATATCACTGGCCCTCAAGGGTTGATTAAATGCATAATTAAAATGAGGGTTATTCAAATCGATTCCAAATGTTCTACTGAACATTTTCTACAAATTTCATAAACATCGCCCAAATGACCAAGTGTCCCGGATCCAGCATATCGAGAAAAGTTGAACTATTTGAGTTTATAATATATTGATGTTATTTGTTTACAATATTACTGGCCCTCAAGGGTTGATTAAATGCATAATTAAAATGAGGGTTATTCAAATCGATTCCAAATGTTCTACTGAACATTTTGTACAAATTTCATAAATATCGCCTAAATGCCCAAGTGTCCAGGATCCAGCATATCGAGAAAAGTTGAACTATTTGAGTTTATTATATATTGATGGTATTTGTTTACAATATCACTGACCCTCAAGGGTTGATAAAATGCATAATTAAAATGAAGGTTATTCAAATCGATTCCAAATGTTCTACTGAACATTTTGTACAAAATTCATAATCATCGCCCAAATGCCCAAGTGTCCAGGATCCAGCATATCGAGAAAAGTTGAACTATTTGAGTATATTAAATATTGCTGATGTTTGTTTACTATTTTACTGGCCCTCAAATGTTGATTAAATGCATAATTAAAATGAGGGTTATTCAAATCGATTCCAAATTTTCTACTGAACATTTTGTACAAATTTCATAAATATCGCCTAAATGCCCAAGTGTCCAGGATCCAGCATATCGAGAAATGTTGAACTATTTGAGTATATTAAATATTGCTGATGTTTGTTTACTATTTTACTGGCCCTGAAGTGTTGACCAAATGCATAATTGAAATGAGGGTTATCCAAATCTATTCCAAATTTTCTACTGAACATATTGTACAAATTTCATAAATATCGCCTAAATGCCCAAGTGTCCAGGATCCAGTATATCGAGAAAAGTTGAACTATTTGAGTTTATTATATATTGATGTTATTTGTTTACAATATGACTGGCCCTCAAGGGTTGAATAAATGCATAATTAAAATGAGGGTTATTCAAATCGATTCCAAATGTTCTACTGAAAATATTCTACAAATTTCATAAACATCGCCCTAATGCCCAAGTGTCCAGGATCCAGCATATCGAGAAAAGTTGAACTATTTGAGTTTATTATATATTGATGTTATTTGTTTACAATATCACTGACCCTCAAGGGTTGATAAAATGCATAATTAAAATGAGGATTATTCAAATCGATTCCAAATGTTCTACTGAACATTTTGTACAAATTTCATAATCATCGCCCAAATGCCCAAGTGTCCAGGATCCAGTATATCGAGAAAAGTTGAACTATTTGAGTTTATTATATATTGATGTTATTTGTTTACAATATGACTGGCCCTCAAGGGTTGAATAAATGCATAATTAAAATGAGGGTTATTCAAATCGATTCCAAATGTTCTACTGAACATTTTCTACAAATTTCATAAACATCGTCCAAATGCCCAAGTGTCCAGGATCCAGCATATCGAGAAAAGTTGAACTATTTGAGTTTATAATATATTGATGTTATTTGTTTACAATATCACTGGCCCTCAAGGGTTGATTAAATGCATAATTAAAATGAGGGTTATTCAAATCGATTCCAAATGTTCTAACGAACATTTTCTACAAATTTCATAAACATCGCCCAAATGCCCAAGTGTCCCGGATCCAGCATATCGAGAAAAGTTGAACTATTTGAGTATATTAAATATTGATGATATTTGTTTACAATATCATTGGCCCTTAAGGGTTGATTAAATTCATAATTAGAATGAGGGTAATTCAAATCGTTTCCAAATGTTCTACTGAACATTTTCTACAAATTTCATAAACATCGCCCAAATGCCCAAGTGTCCAGGATCCAGCATATCGAGAAAAGTTGAACTATTTGGGTTTATTATATATTGATGTTATTTGTTTACAATATCACTGGCCCTCAAGGGTTGATTAAATGCATAATTAAAATGAGGGTTATTCAAATCGATTCCAAATGATCTACTGAACATTTTGTACAAAATTCATAATCATCGCCTAAATGCCCAAGTGTCCAGGATCCAGCATATCGAGAAAAGTTGAACTATTTGAGTATATTAAATATTGCTGATGTTTGTTTACTATTTTACTGGCCCTGAAGTGTTGACCAAATGCATAATTGAAATGAGGGTTATCCAAATCTATTCCAAATTTTCTACTGAACATTTTGTACAAATTTCATAAATATCGCCTAAATGCCCAAGTGTCCAGGATCCAGTATATCGAGAAAAGTTGAACTATTTGAGTTTATTATATATTAATGTTATTTGTTTACAATATCACTGGCCCTCAAGGGTTGACTAAATGCATAATTAAAATGAGGGTTATTCAAATCGTTTCCAAATGTTCTACTGAACATTTTCTACAAATTTCATAAACATCGCCCAAATGCCCAAGTGTCCAGGATCCAGCATATCGAGAAAAGATGAACTATTTGAGTTTATTATATATTGATGTTATTTGTTTACAATATCACTGACCCTCAAGGGTTGATAAAACACCTAATTAAAATGAGGGTTATTCAAATCGATTCCAAATGTTCTACTGAACAGTTTGTACAAAATTCATAATCATCGCCCAAATGCCCAAGTGTCCAGGATCCAGCATATCGAGAAAAGTTGAACTATTTGAGTATATTAAATATTGATGATATTTGTTTACAATATCATTGGCCCTTAAGGGTTGATTAAATTCATAATTAGAATGAGGGTAATTCAAATCGTTTCCAAATGTTCTACTGAACATTTTGTACAAAATTCATAATCATCGCCCAGATGCCTAAGTGTCCAGGATCCAGCATATCGAGAAAAGTTGAACTATTTGAGTTTATTATATATTGATGTTATTTGTTTACAATATCACTGGCCCTCAAGGGTTGATTAAATGCATAATTAAAATGAGGGTTATTCAATTCGATTCCAAATGATCTACTGAACATTTTGTACAAAATTCATAATCATCGCCTAAATGCCCAAGTGTCCAGGATCCAGCATATCGAGAAAAGTTGAACTATTTGAGTATATTAAATATTGCTGATGTTTGTTTACTATTTTACTGGCCCTGAAGTGTTGACCAAATGCATAATTGAAATGAGGGTTATCCAAATCTATTCCAAATTTTCTACTGAACATTTTGTACAAATTTCATAAATATCGCCTAAATGCCCAAGTGTCCAGGATCCAGCATATCGAGAAAAGTTGAACTATTTGAGTTTATTATATATTGATGTTACTTGTTTACAATATCACTGGCCCTCAAGGGTTGATTAAATGCATAATTAAAATGAGGGTTATTCAAATCGATTCCAAATATTCTACTGAACATTTTCTACAAATTTCATAAACATCGCCCAAATGCCCAAGTGTCCAGGATCCAGCATATCGAGAAAAGTTGAACTATTTGAGTTTATTATATATTGATGTTATTTGTTTACAATATCATTGGCCCTTAAGGGTTGATTAAATTCATAATTAGAATGAGGGTTATTCAAATCGTTTCCAAATGTTCTACTGAAAATTTTCTACAAATTTCATAAACATCGTCCAAATGCCCAAGTGTCCAGGATCCAGCATATCGAGAAAAGTTGAACTATTTGAGTTTATTATATATTGATGTTATTTGTTTACAATATCATTGGCCCTTAAGGGTTGATTAAATTCATAATTAGAATGAGGGTTATTCAAATCGTTTCCAAATGTTCTACTGAAAATTTTCTACAAATTTCATAAACATCGTCCAAATGCCCAAGTGTCCAGGATCCAGCATATCGAGAAAAGTTGAACTATTTGAGTTTATTATATATTGATGTTATTTGTTTACAATATCACTGGCCCTCAAGGGTTGATTAAATGCATAATTAAAATGAGGGTTATTCAAATCGATTCCAAATGTTCTACTGAACAGTTTGTACAAAATTCATAAACATCGTCCAAATGCCCAAGTGTCCAGGATCCAGCATATCGAGAAATGTTGAACTATTTGAGTATATTAAATATTGCTGATGTTTGTTTACTATTTTACTGGCCCTCAAGGGTTGATTAAATGCATAATTAAAATGAGGGTTATTCAAATCGATTCCAAATGTTCTACTGAACATTTTCTACAAATTTCATAAACATCGTCCAAATGCCCAAGTGTCCAGGATCCAACATATCGAGAAAAGTTGAACTATTTGAGTTTATAATATATTGATGTTATTTGTTTACAATATCACTGGCCCTCAAGGGTTGATTAAATGCATAATTAAAATGAGGATTATTCAAATCGATTCCAAATGTTCTAACGAACATTTTCTACAAATTTCATAAACATCGCCCAAATGCCCAAGTGTCCCGGATCCAGCATATCGAGAAAAGTTGAACTATTTGAGTATATTAAATATTGATGATATTTGTTTACAATATCATTGGCCCTTAAGGGTTGATTAAATTCATAATTAGAATGAGGGTAATTCAAATCGTTTCCAAATGTTCTACTGAACATTTTGTACAAAATTCATAATCATCGCCCAGATGCCTAAGTGTCCAGGATCCAGCATATCGAGAAAAGTTGAACTATTTGAGTTTATTATATATTGATGTTATTTGTTTACAATATCACTGGCCCTCAAGGGTTGATTAAATGCATAATTAAAATGAGGGTTATTCAAATCGATTCCAAATGTTCTACTGAACAGTTTTTACAAAATTCATAAACATCGCCCAAATGCCCAAGTGTCCAGGATCAAGCATATCGAGAAAAATTGAACTATTTGAGTATATAAAATATTGCTGATGTTTGTTTACTATTTTACTGGCCCTCAAATGTTGATTAAATGCATAATTAAAATGAGGGTTATTCAAATCGATTCCAAATTTTCTACTGAACATTTTGTACAAATTTCATAAATATTGCCTAAATGCCCAAGTGTCCAGGATCCAGCATATCGAGAAATGTTGAACTATTTGAGTATATTAAATATTGCTGATGTTTGTTTACTATTTTACTGGCCCTCAAGGGTTGATTAAATGCATAATTAAAATGAGGGTTATTCAAATCGATTCCAAATGTTCTACTGAACATTTTCTACAAATTTCATAAACATCGTCCAAATGCCCAAGTGTCCAGGATCCAGCATATCGAGAAAAGTTGAACTATTTGAGTTTATAATATATTGATGTTATTTGTTTACAATATCACTGGCCCTCAAGGGTTGATTAAATGCATAATTAAAATGAGGGTTATTCAAATCGATTCCAAATGTTCTAACGAACATTTTCTACAAATTTCATAAACATCGCCCAAATGCCCAAGTGTCCCGGATCCAGCATATCGAGAAAAGTTGAACTATTTGAGTTTATAATATATTGATGTTATTTGTTTACAATATCACTGGCCCTCAAGGGTTGATTAAATGCATAATTAAAATGAGGGTTATTCAAATCGATTCCAAATGTTCTACTGAACATTTTCTACAAATTTCATAAACATCGCCCAAATGCCCAAGTGTCCCGGATCCAGCATATCGAGAAAAGTTGAACTATTTGAGTTTATAATATATTGATGTTATTTGTTTACAATATCACTGGCCCTCAAGGGTTGATTAAATGCATAATTAAAATGAGGGTTATTCAAATCGATTCCAAATTTTCTACTGAACATTTTGTACAAATTTCATAAATATCGCCTAAATGCCCAAGTGTCCAGGATCCAGCATATCGAGAAAAGTTGAACTATTTGAGTTTATTATATATTGATGTTATTTGTTTACAATATCACTGGCCCTCAAGGGTTGATTAAATGCATAATTAAAATGAGGGTTATTCAAATCGATTCCAAATGTTCTACTGAACATTTTCTACAAATTTCATAAACATCGCCCAAATGACCAAGTGTCCCGGATCCAGCATATCGAGAAAAGTTGAACTATTTGAGTTTATAATATATTGATGTTATTTGTTTACAATATTACTGGCCCTCAAGGGTTGATTAAATGCATAATTAAAATGAGGGTTATTCAAATCGATTCCAAATGTTCTACTGAACATTTTGTACAAATTTCATAAATATCGCCTAAATGCCCAAGTGTCCAGGATCCAGCATATCGAGAAAAGTTGAACTATTTGAGTTTATTATATATTGATGGTATTTGTTTACAATATCACTGACCCTCAAGGGTTGATAAAATGCATAATTAAAATGAAGGTTATTCAAATCGATTCCAAATGTTCTACTGAACATTTTGTACAAAATTCATAATCATCGCCCAAATGCCCAAGTGTCCAGGATCCAGCATATCGAGAAAAGTTGAACTATTTGAGTATATTAAATATTGCTGATGTTTGTTTACTATTTTACTGGCCCTCAAATGTTGATTAAATGCATAATTAAAATGAGGGTTATTCAAATCGATTCCAAATTTTCTACTGAACATTTTGTACAAATTTCATAAATATCGCCTAAATGCCCAAGTGTCCAGGATCCAGCATATCGAGAAATGTTGAACTATTTGAGTATATTAAATATTGCTGATGTTTGTTTACTATTTTACTGGCCCTGAAGTGTTGACCAAATGCATAATTGAAATGAGGGTTATCCAAATCTATTCCAAATTTTCTACTGAACATATTGTACAAATTTCATAAATATCGCCTAAATGCCCAAGTGTCCAGGATCCAGTATATCGAGAAAAGTTGAACTATTTGAGTTTATTATATATTGATGTTATTTGTTTACAATATGACTGGCCCTCAAGGGTTGAATAAATGCATAATTAAAATGAGGGTTATTCAAATCGATTCCAAATGTTCTACTGAAAATATTCTACAAATTTCATAAACATCGCCCTAATGCCCAAGTGTCCAGGATCCAGCATATCGAGAAAAGTTGAACTATTTGAGTTTATTATATATTGATGTTATTTGTTTACAATATCACTGACCCTCAAGGGTTGATAAAATGCATAATTAAAATGAGGATTATTCAAATCGATTCCAAATGTTCTACTGAACATTTTGTACAAAATTCATAATCATCGCCCAGATGCCCAAGTGTCCAGGATCCAGCATATCGAGAAAAGTTGAACTATTTGAGTTTATTATATATTGATGTTATTTGTTTACAATATCACTGACCCTCAAGGGTTGATTAAATGCATAATTAAAATGAGGGTTATTCAAATCGATTCCAAATGTTCTAACGAACATTTTCTACAAATTTCATAAACATCGCCCAAATGCCCAAGTGTCCCGGATCCAGCATATCGAGAAAAGTTGAACTATTTGAGTTTATAATATATTGATGTTATTTGTTTACAATATCATTGGCCCTTTAGGGTTGATTAAATTCATAATTAGAATGAGGGTAATTCAAATCGTTTCCAAATGTTCTACTGAACATTTTCTACAAATTTAATAAACATCGTCCAAATGCCCAAGTTTCCAGGATCCAGCATATCGAGAAAAGTTGAACTATTTGAGTTTATTATATATTGATGTTATTTGTTTACAATATCACTGGCCCTCAAGGGTTGATTAAATGCATAATTAAAATGAGGGTTATTCAAATCGATTCCAAATGTTCTACTGAACATTTTCTACAAATTTCATAAACATCGCCCAAATGCCCAAGTGTCCCGGATCCAGCATATCGAGAAAAGTTGAACTATTTGAGTTTATAATATATTGATGTTATTTGTTTACAATATCACTGGCCCTCAAGGGTTGATTAAATGCATAATTAAAATGAGGGTTATTCAAATCGATTCCAAATTTTCTACTGAACATTTTGTACAAATTTCATAAACATCGCCCAAATGCCCAAGTGTCCCGGATCCAGCATATCGAGAATAGTTGAACTATTTGAGTTTATATATATTGATGTTATTTGTTTACAATATCACTGGCCCTCAAGGGTTGATTAAATGCATAATTAAAATGAGGGTTATTCAAATCGATTCCAAATTTTCTACTGAACATTTTGTACAAATTTCATAATCATCGCCTAAATGCCCAAGTGTCCAGGATCCAGCATATCGAGAAAAGTTGAACTATTTGAGTATATTAAATATTGCTGATGTTTGTTTACTATTTTACTGGCCCTGAAGTGTTGACCAAATGCATAGTTGAAATGAGGGTTATCCAAATCTATTCCAAATTTTCTACTGAACATTTTGTACAAATTTCATAAATATCGCCTAAATGCCCAAGTGTCCAGGATCCAGCATATCGAGAAAAGTTGAACTATTTGAGTTTATTATATATTGATGTTATTTGTTTACAATATCACTGGCCCTCAAGGGTTGATTAAATGCATAATTAAAATGAGGGTTATTCAAATCGATTCCAAATGTTCTACTGAACATTTTCTACAAATTTCATAAACATCGCCCAAATGCCCAAGTGTCCCGGATCCAGCATATCGAGAAAAGTTGAACTATTTGAGTTTATAATATATTGATGTTATTTGTTTACAATATCACTGGCCCTCTAGGGTTGATTAAATGCATAATTAAAATGAGGGTTATTCAAATCGATTCCAAATTTTCTACTGAACATTTTGTACAAATTTCATAAATATCGCCTAAATGCCCAAGTGTGCAGGATCCAGCATATCGAGAAATGTTGAACTATTTGAGTATATTAAATATTGCTGATGTTTGTTTACTATTTTACTGGCCCTCAAGTGTTGACCAAATGCATAATTGAAATGAGGGTTATCCAAATCTATTCCAAATTTTCTACTGAACATTTTGTACAAATTTCATAAATATCGCCTAAATGCCCAAGTGTCCAGGATCCAGCATATCGAGAAAAGTTGAACTATTTGAGTTTATTATATATTGATGTTATTTGTTTACAATATCACTGGCCCTCAAGGGTTGATTAAATGCATAATTAAAATGAGGGTTATTCAAATCGATTCCAAATGTTCTACTCAACATTTTCTACAAATTTCATAAACATCGCCCAAATGCCCAAGTGTCCCGGATCCAGCATATCGAGAAAAGTTGAACTATTTGAGTTTATAATATATTGATGTTATTTGTTTACAATATCACTGGCCCTCAAGGGTTGATTAAATGCATAATTAAAATGAGGGTTATTCAAATCGATTCCAAATTTTCTACTGAACATTTTGTACAAATTTCATAAACATCGCCCAAATGCCCAAGTGTCCCGGATCCAGCATATCGAGAAAAGTTGAACTATTTGAGTTTATATATATTGATGTTATTTGTTTACAATATCACTGGCCCTCAAGGGTTGATTAAATGCATAATTAAAATGAGGGTTATTCAAATCGATTCCAAATTTTCTACTGAACATTTTGTACAAATTTCATAATCATCGCCTAAATGCCCAAGTGTCCAGGATCCAGCATATCGAGAAAAGTTGAACTATTTGAGTATATTAAATATTGCTGATGTTTGTTTACTATTTTACTGGCCCTGAAGTGTTGACCAAATGCATAGTTGAAATGAGGGTTATCCAAATCTATTCCAAATTTTCTACTGAACATTTTGTACAAATTTCATAAATATCGCCTAAATGCCCAAGTGTCCAGGATCCAGCATATCGAGAAAAGTTGAACTATTTGAGTTTATTATATATTGATGTTATTTGTTTACAATATCACTGGCCCTCAAGGGTTGATTAAATGCATAATTAAAATGAGGGTTATTCAAATCGATTCCAAATGTTCTACTGAACATTTTCTACAAATTTCATAAACATCGCCCAAATGCCCAAGTGTCCCGGATCCAGCATATCGAGAAAAGTTGAACTATTTGAGTTTATAATATATTGATGTTATTTGTTTACAATATCACTGGCCCTCTAGGGTTGATTAAATGCATAATTAAAATGAGGGTTATTCAAATCGATTCCAAATTTTCTACTGAACATCTTGTACAAATTTCATAATCATCGCCTAAATGCCCAAGTGTCCAGGATCCAGCATATCGAGAAAAGTTGAACTATTTGAGTATATTAAATATTGCTGATGTTTGTTTACTATTTTACTGGCCCTGAAGTGTTGACCAAATGCGTAATTGAAATGAGGGTTATCCAAATCTATTCCAAATTTTCTACTGAACATATTGTACAAATTTCATAAATATCGCCTAAATGCCCAAGTGTCCAGGATCCAGTATATCGAGAAAAGTTGAACTATTTGAGTTTATTATATATTGATGTTATTTGTTTACAATATGACTGGCCCTCATGGGTTGAATAAATGCATAATTAAAATGAGGGTTATTCAAATCGATTCCAAATGTTCTACTGAAAATATTCTACAAATTTCATAAACATCGCCCAAATGCCCAAGTGTCCAGGATCCAGCATATCGAGAAAAATTGAACTATTTGAGTATATTAAATATTGCTGATGTTTGTTTACTATTTTACTGGCCCTCAAATGTTGATTAAATGCATAATTAAAATGAGGGTTATTCAAATCGATTCCAAATTTTCTACTGAACATTTTGTACAAATTTCATAAATATCGCCTAAATGCCCAAGTGTGCAGGATCCAGCATATCGAGAAATGTTGAACTATTTGAGTATATTAAATATTGCTGATGTTTGTTTACTATTTTACTGGCCCTCAAGTGTTGACCAAATGCATAATTGAAATGAGGGTTATCCAAATCTATTCCAAATTTTCTACTGAACATTTTGTACAAATTTCATAAATATCGCCTAAATGCCCAAGTGTCCAGGATCCAGCATATCGAGAAAAGTTGAACTATTTGAGTTTATTATATATTGATGTTATTTGTTTACAATATCACTGGCCCTCAAGGGTTGATTAAATGCATAATTAAAATGAGGGTTATTCAAATCGATTCCAAATGTTCTACTGAACATTTTCTACAAATTTCATAAACATCGCCCAAATGCCCAAGTGTCCCGGATCCAGCATATCGAGAAAAGTTGAACTATTTGAGTTTATAATATATTGATGTTATTTGTTTACAATATCACTGGCCCTCAAGGGTTGATTAAATGCATAATTAAAATGAGGGTTATTCAAATCGATTCCAAATTTTCTACTGAACATTTTGTACAAATTTCATAAACATCGCCCAAATGCCCAAGTGTCCCGGATCCAGCATATCGAGAATAGTTGAACTATTTGAGTTTATATATATTGATGTTATTTGTTTACAATATCAGTGGCCCTCAAGGGTTGATTAAATGCATAATTAAAATGAGGGTTATTCAAATCGATTCCAAATTTTCTACTGAACATTTTGTACAAATTTCATAATCATCGCCTAAATGCCCAAGTGTCCAGGATCCAGCATATCGAGAAAAGTTGAACTATTTGAGTATATTAAATATTGCTGATGTTTGTTTACTATTTTACTGGCCCTGAAGTGTTGACCAAATGCATAGTTGAAATGAGGGTTATCCAAATCTATTCCAAATTTTCTACTGAACATTTTGTACAAATTTCATAAATATCGCCTAAATGCCCAAGTGTCCAGGATCCAGCATATCGAGAAAAGTTGAACTATTTGAGTTTATTATATATTGATGTTATTTGTTTACAATATCACTGGCCCTCAAGGGTTGATTAAATGAATAATTAAAATGAGGGTTATTCAAATCGATTCCAAATGTTCTACTGAACATTTTCTACAAATTTCATAAACATCGCCCAAATGCCCAAGTGTCCCGGATCCAGCATATCGAGAAAAGTTGAACTATTTGAGTTTATAATATATTGATGTTATTTGTTTACAATATCACTGGCCCTCTAGGGTTGATTAAATGCATAATTAAAATGAGGGTTATTCAAATCGATTCCAAATTTTCTACTGAACATTTTGTACAAATTTCATAAATATCGCCTAAATGCCCAAGTGTGCAGGATCCAGCATATCGAGAAATGTTGAACTATTTGAGTATATTAAATATTGCTGATGTTTGTTTACTATTTTACTGGCCCTCAAGTGTTGACCAAATGCATAATTGAAATGAGGGTTATCCAAATCTATTCCAAATTTTCTACTGAACATTTTGTACAAATTTCATAAATATCGCCTAAATGCCCAAGTGTCCAGGATCCAGCATATCGAGAAAAGTTGAACTATTTGAGTTTATTATATATTGATGTTATTTGTTTACAATATCACTGGCCCTCAAGGGTTGATTAAATGCATAATTAAAATGAGGGTTATTCAAATCGATTCCAAATGTTCTACTGAACATTTTCTACAAATTTCATAAACATCGCCCAAATGCCCAAGTGTCCCGGATCCAGCATATCGAGAAAAGTTGAACTATTTGAGTTTATAATATATTGATGTTATTTGTTTACAATATCACTGGCCCTCAAGGGTTGATTAAATGCATAATTAAAATGAGGGTTATTCAAATCGATTCCAAATTTTCTACTGAACATTTTGTACAAATTTCATAAACATCGCCCAAATGCCCAAGTGTCCCGGATCCAGCATATCCAGAAAAGTTGAACTATTTGAGTTTATATATATTGATGTTATTTGTTTACAATATCACTGGCTCTCAAGGGTTGATTAAATGCATAATTAAAATGAGGGTTATTCAAATCGATTCCAAATTTTCTACTGAACATTTTGTACAAATTTCATAATCATCGCCTAAATGCCCAAGTGTCCAGGATCCAGCATATCGAGAAAAGTTGAACTATTTGAGTATATTAAATATTGCTGATGTTTGTTTACTATTTTACTGGCCCTGAAGTGTTGACCAAATGCATAGTTAAAATGAGGGTTATCCAAATCTATTCCAAATTTTCTACTGAACATTTTGTACAAATTTCATAAATATCGCCTAAATGCCCAAGTGTCCAGGATCCAGCATATCGAGAAAAGTTGAACTATTTGAGTTTATTATATATTGATGTTATTTGTTTACAATATCACTGGCCCTCAAGGGTTGATTAAATGCATAATTAAAATGAGGGTTATTCAAATCGATTCCAAATGTTCTACTGAACATTTTCTACAAATTTCATAAACATCGCTCAAATGCCCAAGTGTCCCGGATCCAGCATATCGAGAAAAGTTGAACTATTTGAGTTTATAATATATTGATGTTATTTGTTTACAATATCACTGGCCCTCTAGGGTTGATTAAATGCATAATTAAAATGAGGGTTATTCAAATCGATTCCAAATTTTCTACTGAACATTTTGTACAAATTTCATAATCATCGCCTAAATGCCCAAGTGTCCAGGATCCAGCATATCGAGAAAAGTTGAACTATTTGAGTATATTAAATATTGCTGATGTTTGTTTACTATTTTACTGGCCCTGAAGTGTTGACCAAATGCGTAATTGAAATGAGGGTTATCCAAATCTATTCCAAATTTTCTACTGAACATATTGTACAAATTTCATAAATATCGCCTAAATGCCCAAGTGTCCAGGATCCAGTATATCGAGAAAAGTTGAACTATTTGAGTTTATTATATATTGATGTTATTTGTTTACAATATGACTGGCCCTCAAGGGTTGAATAAATGCATAATTAAAATGAGGGTTATTCAAATCGATTCCAAATGTTCTACTGAAAATATTCTACAAATTTCATAAACATCGCCCAAATGCCCAAGTGTCCAGGATCCAGCATATCGAGAAAAGTTGAACTATTTGAGTTTATTATATATTGATGTTATTTTTACAATATCACTGACCCTCAAGGGTTGATAAAATGCATAATTAAAATGAAGGTTATTCAAATTGATTCCAAATGTTCTACTGAACATTTTGTACAAAATTCATAATCATCGCCCAAATGCCCAAGTGTCCAGGATCCAGCATATCGAGAAAAGTTGAACTATTTGAGTATATTAAATATTGATGATATTTGTTTACAATATCATTGGCCCTTAAGGGTTGATTAAATTCATAATTAGAATGAGGGTAATTCAAATCGTTTCCAAATGTTCTACTGAACATTTTCTACAAATTTCATAAACATCGCCCAAATGCCCAAGTGTCCAGGATCCAGCATATCGAGAAAAGTTGAACTATTTGGGTTTATTATATATTGATGTTATTTGTTTACAATATCACTGGCCCTCAAG
This sequence comes from Sipha maydis, assembly GCA_034509805.1. NCBI lineage: Eukaryota > Metazoa > Arthropoda > Insecta > Hemiptera > Aphididae > Sipha > Sipha maydis. Next base: position 73,832 of record JASXSY010001036.1, read on the forward strand.
GGTTGATTAAATGCATAATTAAAATGAGGGTTATTCAAATCGATTCCAAATGATCTACTGAACATTTTGTACAAAATTCATAATCATCGCCTAAATGCCCAAGTGTCCAGGATCCAGCATATCGAGAAAAGTTGAACTATTTGAGTATATTAAATATTGCTGATGTTTGTTTACTATTTTACTGGCCCTGAAGTGTTGACCAAATGCATAATTGAAATGAGGGTTATCCAAATCTATTCCAAATTTTCTACTGAACATTTTGTACAAATTTCATAAATATCGCCTAAATGCCCAAGTGTCCAGGATCCAGTATATCGAGAAAAGTTGAACTATTTGAGTTTATTATATATTAATGTTATTTGTTTACAATATCACTGGCCCTCAAGGGTTGACTAAATGCATAATTAAAATGAGGGTTATTCAAATCGTTTCCAAATGTTCTACTGAACATTTTCTACAAATTTCATAAACATCGCCCAAATGCCCAAGTGTCCAGGATCCAGCATATCGAGAAAAGATGAACTATTTGAGTTTATTATATATTGATGTTATTTGTTTACAATATCACTGACCCTCAAGGGTTGATAAAACACCTAATTAAAATGAGGGTTATTCAAATCGATTCCAAATGTTCTACTGAACAGTTTGTACAAAATTCATAATCATCGCCCAAATGCCCAAGTGTCCAGGATCCAGCATATCGAGAAAAGTTGAACTATTTGAGTATATTAAATATTGATGATATTTGTTTACAATATCATTGGCCCTTAAGGGTTGATTAAATTCATAATTAGAATGAGGGTAATTCAAATCGTTTCCAAATGTTCTACTGAACATTTTGTACAAAATTCATAATCATCGCCCAGATGCCTAAGTGTCCAGGATCCAGCATATCGAGAAAAGTTGAACTATTTGAGTTTATTATATATTGATGTTATTTGTTTACAATATCATTGGCCCTTAAGGGTTGATTAAATTCATAATTAGAATGAGGGTAATTCAAATCGTTTCCAAATGTTCTACTGAACATTTTCTACAAATTTAATAAACATCGTCCAAATGCCCAAGTTTCCAGGATCCAGCATATCGAGAAAAGTTGAACTATTTGAGTTTATTATATATTGATGTTATTTGTTTACAATATCACTGGCCCTCAAGGGTTGATTAAATGCATAATTAAAATGAGGGTTATTCAAATCGATTCCAAATGTTCTACTGAACATTTTCTACAAATTTCATAAACATCGCCCAAATGCCCAAGTGTCCCGGATCCAGCATATCGAGAAAAGTTGAACTATTTGAGTTTATAATATATTGATGTTATTTGTTTACAATATCACTGGCCCTCAAGGGTTGATTAAATGCATAATTAAAATGAGGGTTATTCAAATCGATTCCAAATTTTCTACTGAACATTTTGTACAAATTTCATAAACATCGCCCAAATGCCCAAGTGTCCCGGATCCAGCATATCGAGAATAGTTGAACTATTTGAGTTTATATATATTGATGTTATTTGTTTACAATATCACTGGCCCTCAAGGGTTGATTAAATGCAGAATTAAAATGAGGGTTATTCAAATCGATTCCAAATTTTCTACTGAACATTTTGTACAAATTTCATAATCATCGCCTAAATGCCCAAGTGTCCAGGATCCAGCATATCGAGAAAAGTTGAACTATTTGAGTATATTAAATATTGCTGATGTTTGTTTACTATTTTACTGGCCCTGAAGTGTTGACCAAATGCATAGTTGAAATGAGGGTTATCCAAATCTATTCCAAATTTTCTACTGAACATTTTGTACAAATTTCATAAATATCGCCTAAATGCCCAAGTGTCCAGGATCCAGCATATCGAGAAAAGTTGAACTATTTGAGTTTATTATATATTGATGTTATTTGTTTACAATATCACTGGCCCTCAAGGGTTGATTAAATGCATAATTAAAATGAGGGTTATTCAAATCGATTCCAAATGTTCTACTGAACATTTTCTACAAATTTCATAAACATCGCCCAAATGCCCAAGTGTCCCGGATCCAGCATATCGAGAAAAGTTGAACTATTTGAGTTTATAATATATTGATGTTATTTGTTTACAATATCACTGGCCCTCTAGGGTTGATTAAATGCATAATTAAAATGAGGGTTATTCAAATCGATTCCAAATTTTCTACTGAACATTTTGTACAAATTTCATAAATATCGCCTAAATGCCCAAGTGTGCAGGATCCAGCATATCGAGAAATGTTGAACTATTTGAGTATATTAAATATTGCTGATGTTTGTTTACTATTTTACTGGCCCTCAAGTGTTGACCAAATGCATAATTGAAATGAGGGTTATCCAAATCTATTCCAAATTTTCTACTGAACATTTTGTACAAATTTCATAAATATCGCCTAAATGCCCAAGTGTCCAGGATCCAGCATATCGAGAAAAGTTGAACTATTTGAGTTTATTATATATTGATGTTATTTGTTTACAATATCACTGGCCCTCAAGGGTTGATTAAATGCATAATTAAAATGAGGGTTATTCAAATCGATTCCAAATGTTCTACTCAACATTTTCTACAAATTTCATAAACATCGCCCAAATGCCCAAGTGTCCCGGATCCAGCATATCGAGAAAAGTTGAACTATTTGAGTTTATAATATATTGATGTTATTTGTTTACAATATCACTGGCCCTCAAGGGTTGATTAAATGCATAATTAAAATGAGGGTTATTCAAATCGATTCCAAATTTTCTACTGAACATTTTGTACAAATTTCATAAACATCGCCCAAATGCCCAAGTGTCCCGGATCCAGCATATCGAGAAAAGTTGAACTATTTGAGTTTATATATATTGATGTTATTTGTTTACAATATCACTGGCCCTCAAGGGTTGATTAAATGCATAATTAAAATGAGGGTTATTCAAATCGATTCCAAATTTTCTACTGAACATTTTGTACAAATTTCATAATCATCGCCTAAATGCCCAAGTGTCCAGGATCCAGCATATCGAGAAAAGTTGAACTATTTGAGTATATTAAATATTGCTGATGTTTGTTTACTATTTTACTGGCCCTGAAGTGTTGACCAAATGCATAGTTGAAATGAGGGTTATCCAAATCTATTCCAAATTTTCTACTGAACATTTTGTACAAATTTCATAAATATCGCCTAAATGCCCAAGTGTCCAGGATCCAGCATATCGAGAAAAGTTGAACTATTTGAGTTTATTATATATTGATGTTATTTGTTTACAATATCACTGGCCCTCAAGGGTTGATTAAATGCATAATTAAAATGAGGGTTATTCAAATCGATTCCAAATGTTCTACTGAACATTTTCTACAAATTTCATAAACATCGCCCAAATGCCCAAGTGTCCCGGATCCAGCATATCGAGAAAAGTTGAACTATTTGAGTTTATAATATATTGATGTTATTTGTTTACAATATCACTGGCCCTCTAGGGTTGATTAAATGCATAATTAAAATGAGGGTTATTCAAATCGATTCCAAATTTTCTACTGAACATCTTGTACAAATTTCATAATCATCGCCTAAATGCCCAAGTGTCCAGGATCCAGCATATCGAGAAAAGTTGAACTATTTGAGTATATTAAATATTGCTGATGTTTGTTTACTATTTTACTGGCCCTGAAGTGTTGACCAAATGCGTAATTGAAATGAGGGTTATCCAAATCTATTCCAAATTTTCTACTGAACATATTGTACAAATTTCATAAATATCGCCTAAATGCCCAAGTGTCCAGGATCCAGTATATCGAGAAAAGTTGAACTATTTGAGTTTATTATATATTGATGTTATTTGTTTACAATATGACTGGCCCTCATGGGTTGAATAAATGCATAATTAAAATGAGGGTTATTCAAATCGATTCCAAATGTTCTACTGAAAATATTCTACAAATTTCATAAACATCGCCCAAATGCCCAAGTGTCCAGGATCCAGCATATCGAGAAAAATTGAACTATTTGAGTATATTAAATATTGCTGATGTTTGTTTACTATTTTACTGGCCCTCAAATGTTGATTAAATGCATAATTAAAATGAGGGTTATTCAAATCGATTCCAAATTTTCTACTGAACATTTTGTACAAATTTCATAAATATCGCCTAAATGCCCAAGTGTGCAGGATCCAGCATATCGAGAAATGTTGAACTATTTGAGTATATTAAATATTGCTGATGTTTGTTTACTATTTTACTGGCCCTCAAGTGTTGACCAAATGCATAATTGAAATGAGGGTTATCCAAATCTATTCCAAATTTTCTACTGAACATTTTGTACAAATTTCATAAATATCGCCTAAATGCCCAAGTGTCCAGGATCCAGCATATCGAGAAAAGTTGAACTATTTGAGTTTATTATATATTGATGTTATTTGTTTACAATATCACTGGCCCTCAAGGGTTGATTAAATGCATAATTAAAATGAGGGTTATTCAAATCGATTCCAAATGTTCTACTGAACATTTTCTACAAATTTCATAAACATCGCCCAAATGCCCAAGTGTCCCGGATCCAGCATATCGAGAAAAGTTGAACTATTTGAGTTTATAATATATTGATGTTATTTGTTTACAATATCACTGGCCCTCAAGGGTTGATTAAATGCATAATTAAAATGAGGGTTATTCAAATCGATTCCAAATTTTCTACTGAACATTTTGTACAAATTTCATAAACATCGCCCAAATGCCCAAGTGTCCCGGATCCAGCATATCGAGAAAAGTTGAACTATTTGAGTTTATATATATTGATGTTATTTGTTTACAATATCACTGGCTCTCAAGGGTTGATTAAATGCATAATTAAAATGAGGGTTATTCAAATCGATTCCAAATTTTCTACTGAACATTTTGTACAAATTTCATAATCATCGCCTAAATGCCCAAGTGTCCAGGATCCAGCATATCGAGAAAAGTTGAACTATTTGAGTATATTAAATATTGCTGATGTTTGTTTACTATTTTACTGGCCCTGAAGTGTTGACCAAATGCATAGTTAAAATGAGGGTTATCCAAATCTATTCCAAATTTTCTACTGAACATTTTGTACAAATTTCATAAATATCGCCTAAATGCCCAAGTGTCCAGGATCCAGCATATCGAGAAAAGTTGAACTATTTGAGTTTATTATATATTGATGTTATTTGTTTACAATATCACTGGCCCTCAAGGGTTGATTAAATGCATAATTAAAATGAGGGTTATTCAAATCGATTCCAAATGTTCTACTGAACATTTTCTACAAATTTCATAAACATCGCTCAAATGCCCAAGTGTCCCGGATCCAGCATATCGAGAAAAGTTGAACTATTTGAGTTTATAATATATTGATGTTATTTGTTTACAATATCACTGGCCCTCTAGGGTTGATTAAATGCATAATTAAAATGAGGGTTATTCAAATCGATTCCAAATTTTCTACTGAACATTTTGTACAAATTTCATAATCATCGCCTAAATGCCCAAGTGTCCAGGATCCAGCATATCGAGAAAAGTTGAACTATTTGAGTATATTAAATATTGCTGATGTTTGTTTACTATTTTACTGGCCCTGAAGTGTTGACCAAATGCGTAATTGAAATGAGGGTTATCCAAATCTATTCCAAATTTTCTACTGAACATATTGTACAAATTTCATAAATATCGCCTAAATGCCCAAGTGTCCAGGATCCAGTATATCGAGAAAAGTTGAACTATTTGAGTTTATTATATATTGATGTTATTTGTTTACAATATGACTGGCCCTCAAGGGTTGAATAAATGCATAATTAAAATGAGGGTTATTCAAATCGATTCCAAATGTTCTACTGAAAATATTCTACAAATTTCATAAACATCGCCCAAATGCCCAAGTGTCCAGGATCCAGCATATCGAGAAAAGTTGAACTATTTGAGTTTATTATATATTGATGTTATTTTTACAATATCACTGACCCTCAAGGGTTGATAAAATGCATAATTAAAATGAAGGTTATTCAAATCGATTCCAAATGTTCTACTGAACATTTTGTACAAAATTCATAATCATCGCCCAAATGCCCAAGTGTCCAGGATCCAGCATATCGAGAAAAGTTGAACTATTTGAGTATATTAAATATTGATGATATTTGTTTACAATATCATTGGCCCTTAAGGGTTGATTAAATTCATAATTAGAATGAGGGTAATTCAAATCGTTTCCAAATGTTCTACTGAACATTTTCTACAAATTTCATAAACATCGCCCAAATGCCCAAGTGTCCAGGATCCAGCATATCGAGAAAAGTTGAACTATTTGGGTTTATTATATATTGATGTTATTTGTTTACAATATCACTGGCCCTCAAGGGTTGATTAAATGCATAATTAAAATGAGGGTTATTCAAATCGATTCCAAATGATCTACTGAACATTTTGTACAAAATTCATAATCATCGCCTAAATGCCCAAGTGTCCAGGATCCAGCATATCGAGAAAAGTTGAACTATTTGAGTATATTAAATATTGCTGATGTTTGTTTACTATTTTACTGGCCCTGAAGTGTTGACCAAATGCATAATTGAAATGAGGGTTATCCAAATCTATTCCAAATTTTCTACTGAACATTTTGTACAAATTTCATAAATATCGCCTAAATGCCCAAGTGTCCAGGATCCAGTATATCGAGAAAAGTTGAACTATTTGAGTTTATTATATATTAATGTTATTTGTTTACAATATCACTGGCCCTCAAGGGTTGACTAAATGCATAATTAAAATGAGGGTTATTCAAATCGTTTCCAAATGTTCTACTGAACATTTTCTACAAATTTCATAAACATCGCCCAAATGCCCAAGTGTCCAGGATCCAGCATATCGAGAAAAGATGAACTATTTGAGTTTATTATATATTGATGTTATTTGTTTACAATATCACTGACCCTCAAGGGTTGATAAAACACCTAATTAAAATGAGGGTTATTCAAATCGATTCCAAATGTTCTACTGAACAGTTTGTACAAAATTCATAATCATCGCCCAAATGCCCAAGTGTCCAGGATCCAGCATATCGAGAAAAGTTGAACTATTTGAGTATATTAAATATTGATGATATTTGTTTACAATATCATTGGCCCTTAAGGGTTGATTAAATTCATAATTAGAATGAGGGTAATTCAAATCGTTTCCAAATGTTCTACTGAACATTTTGTACAAAATTCATAATCATCGCCCAGATGCCTAAGTGTCCAGGATCCAGCATATCGAGAAAAGTTGAACTATTTGAGTTTATTATATATTGATGTTATTTGTTTACAATATCACTGGCCCTCAAGGGTTGATTAAATGCATAATTAAAATGAGGGTTATTCAATTCGATTCCAAATGATCTACTGAACATTTTGTACAAAATTCATAATCATCGCCTAAATGCCCAAGTGTCCAGGATCCAGCATATCGAGAAAAGTTGAACTATTTGAGTATATTAAATATTGCTGATGTTTGTTTACTATTTTACTGGCCCTGAAGTGTTGACCAAATGCATAATTGAAATGAGGGTTATTCAAATCGATTCCAAATATTCTACTGAACATTTTCTACAAATTTCATAAACATCGCCCAAATGCCCAAGTGTCCAGGATCCAGCATATCGAGAAAAGTTGAACTATTTGAGTTTATTATATATTGATGTTATTTGTTTACAATATCATTGGCCCTTAAGGGTTGATTAAATTCATAATTAGAATGAGGGTTATTCAAATCGTTTCCAAATGTTCTACTGAAAATTTTCTACAAATTTCATAAACATCGTCCAAATGCCCAAGTGTCCAGGATCCAGCATATCGAGAAAAGTTGAACTATTTGAGTTTATTATATATTGATGTTATTTGTTTACAATATCACTGGCCCTCAAGGGTTGATTAAATGCATAATTAAAATGAGGGTTATTCAAATCGATTCCAAATGTTCTACTGAACAGTTTGTACAAAATTCATAAACATCGCCCAAATGCCCAAGTGTCCAGGATCAAGCATATCGAGAAAAATTGAACTATTTGAGTATATAAAATATTGCTGATGTTTGTTTACTATTTTACTGGCCCTCAAATGTTGATTAAATGCATAATTAAAATGAGGGTTATTCAAATCGATTCCAAATTTTCTACTGAAGATTTTGTACAAATTTCATAAATATCGCCTAAATGCCCAAGTGTCCAGGATCCAGCATATCGAGAAATGTTGAACTATTTGATTATATTAAATATTGCTGATGTTTGTTTACTATTTTACTGGCCCTCAAGGGTTGATTAAATGCATAATTAAAATGAGGGTTATTCAAATCGATTCCAAATGTTCTACTGAACATTTTCTACAAATTTCATAAACATCGTCCAAATGCCCAAGTGTCCAGGATCCAACATATCGAGAAAAGTTGAACTATTTGAGTTTATAATATATTGATGTTATTTGTTTACAATATCACTGGCCCTCAAGGGTTGATTAAATGCATAATTAAAATGAGGATTATTCAAATCGATTCCAAATTTTCTAACGAACATTTTCTACAAATTTCATAAACATCGCCCAAATGCCCAAGTGTCCCGGATCCAGCATATCGAGAAAAGTTGAACTATTTGAGTATATTAAATATTGATGATATTTGTTTACAATATCATTGGCCCTTAAGGGTTGATTAAATTCATAATTAGAATGAGGGTAATTCAAATCGTTTCCAAATGTTCTACTGAACATTTTGTACAAAATTCATAATCATCGCCCAGATGCCTAAGTGTCCAGGATCCAGCATATCGAGAAAAGTTGAACTATTTGAGTTTATTATATATTGATGTTATTTGTTTACAATATCACTGGCCCTCAAGGGTTGATTAAATGCATAATTAAAATGAGGGTTATTCAATTCGATTCCAAATGATCTACTGAACATTTTGTACAAAATTCATAATCATCGCCTAAATGCCCAAGTGTCCAGGATCCAGCATATCGAGAAAAGTTGAACTATTTGAGTATATTAAATATTGCTGATGTTTGTTTACTATTTTACTGGCCCTCAAGGGTTGATTAAATGCATAATTAAAATGAGGGTTATTCAAATCGATTCCAAATGTTCTACTGAACATTTTCTACAAATTTCATAAACATCGTCCAAATGCCCAAGTGTCCAGGATCCAGCATATCGAGAAAAGTTGAACTATTTGAGTTTATAATATATTGATGTTATTTGTTTACAATATCACTGGCCCTCAAGGGTTGATTAAATGCATAATTAAAATGAGGGTTATTCAAATCGATTCCAAATGTTCTAACGAACATTTTCTACAAATTTCATAAACATCGCCCAAATGCCCAAGTGTCCCGGATCCAGCATATCGAGAAAAGTTGAACTATTTGAGTTTATAATATATTGATGTTATTTGTTTACAATATCACTGGCCCTCAAGGGTTGATTAAATGCATAATTAAAATGAGGGTTATTCAAATCGATTCCAAATGTTCTACTGAACATTTTCTACAAATTTCATAAACATCGCCCAAATGCCCAAGTGTCCCGGATCCAGCATATCGAGAAAAGTTGAACTATTTGAGTTTATAATATATTGATGTTCTTTGTTTACAATATCACTGGCCCTCAAGGGTTGATTAAATGCATAATTAAAATGAGGGTTATTCAAATCGATTCCAAATTTTCTACTGAACATTTTGTACAAATTTCATAAATATCGCCTAAATGCCCAAGTGTCCAGGATCCAGCATATCGAGAAAAGTTGAACTATTTGAGTTTATTATATATTGATGTTATTTGTTTACAATATCACTGGCCCTCAAGGGTTGATTAAATGCATAATTAAAATGAGGGTTATTCAAATCGATTCCAAATGTTCTACTGAACATTTTCTACAAATTTCATAAACATCGCCCAAATGCCCAAGTGTCCCGGATCCAGCATATCGAGAAAAGTTGAACTATTTGAGTTTATAATATATTGATGTTATTTGTTTACAATATCACTGGCCCTCAAGGGTTGAATTAATGCATAATTAAAATGAGGGTTATTCAAATCGATTCCAAATGTTCTACTGAACATTTTGTACAAATTTCATAAATATCGCCTAAATGCCCAAGTGTCCAGGATCCAGCATATCGAGAAAAGTTGAACTATTTGAGTATATTAAATATTGCTGATGTTTGTTTACTATTTTACTGGCCCTCAAGTGTTGACCAAATGCATAATTGAAATGAGGGTTATCCAAATCTATTCCAAATTTTCTACTGAACATATTGTACAAATTTCATAAATATCGCCTAAATGCCCAAGTGTCCAGGATCCAGTATATCGAGAAAAGTTGAACTATTTGAGTTTATTATATATTAATGTTATTTGTTTACAATATCACTGGCCCTCAAGGGTTGACTAAATGCATAATTAAAATGAGGGTTATTCAAATCGATTCCAAATGTTCTACTGAACATTTTGTACAAAATTCATAATCATCGCCCAAATGCCCAAGTGTCCAGGATCAAGCATATCGAGAAAAGTTGAACTATTTGAGTATATTAAATATTGCTGATGTTTGTTTACTATTTTACTGGCCCTCAAGTGTTGACCAAATGCATAATTGAAATGAGGGTTATCCAAATCTATTCCAAATTTTCTACTGAACATTTTGTACAAATTTCATAAATATCGCCAAAATGCCCAAGTGTCCAGGATCCAGCATATCGAGAAAAGTTGAACTATTTGAGTATATTAAATATTGCTGATGTTTGTTTACTATTTTACTGGCCCTCAAGTGTTGACCAAATGCATAATTGAAATGAGGGTTATTCAGATCGATTCCAAATGTTCTACTGAACATTTTGTACAAATTTCATAAATATCGCCTAAATGCCCAAGTGTCCAGGATCCAGCATATCGAGAAAAGTTGAACTTTTTGAGTTTATTATATATTGATGTTATTTGTTTACAATATCACTGACCCTCAAGGGTTGATAAAATGCATAATGAAAATGAAGGTTATTCTAATCGATTCCAAATGTTCTACTGAACATTTTGTACAAAATTCATAATCATCGCCCAGATGCCCAAGTGTCCAGGATCCAGCATATCGAGAAAAGTTGAACTATTTGAGTTTATAATATATTGATGTTATTTGTTTACAATATCACTGGCCCTCAAGGGTTGATAAAATGCATAATTAAAATGAAGGTTATTCTAATCGATTCCAAATGTTCTACTGAACATTTTGTACAAAATTCATAATCATCGCCCAAATGCCCAAGTGTCCAGGATCCAGCATATCGAGAAAAGTTGAACTATTTGAGTATATTAGATATTGCTGATGTTTGTTTACTATTTTACTGGCCCTCAAGTGTTGACCAAATGCATAATTAAAATGAGGGTTATTCAAATCGATTCCAAATGATCTACTGAACATTTTGTACAAAATTCATAATCATCGCCTAAATGCCCAAGTGTCCAGGATCCAGCATATCGAGAAAAGTTGAACTATTTGAGTATATTAAATATTGCTGATGTTTGTTTACTATTTTACTGGCCCTGAAGTATTGACCAAATGCATAATTGAAATGAGGGTTATCCAAATCTATTCCAAATTTTCTACTGAACATATTGTACAAATTTCATAAATATCGCCTAAATGCCCAAGTGTCCAGGATCCAGTATATCGAGAAAAGTTGAACTATTTGAGTTTATTATATATTGATGTTATTTGTTTACAATATGACTGGCCCTCAAAGGTTGAATAAATGCATAATTAAAATGAGGGTTATTCAAATCGATTCCAAATGTTCTACTGAAAATATTCTACAAATTTCATAAACATCGCCCAAATGCCCAAGTGTCCAGGATCCAGCATATCGAGAAAAGTTGAACTATTTGAGTTTATTATATATTGATGTTATTTGTTTACAATATCACTGACCCTCAAGGGTTGATAAAATGCATAATTAAAATGAGGGTTATTCAAATCGATTCCAAATGTTCTACTGAAAATATTCTACAAATTTCATAAACATCGCCCAAATGCCCAAGTGTCCAGGATCCAGCATATCGAGAAATGTTGAACTATTTGAGTATATTAAATATTGCTGATGTTTGTTTACTATTTTACTGGCCCTGAAGTGTTGACCAAATGCATAATTGAAATGAGGGTTATCCAAATCTATTCCAAATTTTCTACTGAACATTTTGTACAAAATTCATAATCATCGCCCAAATGCCAAAGTGTCCAGGATCAAGCATATCGAGAAAAGTTGAACTGTTTGAGTTTATTATATATTGATGTTATTTGTTTACAATATCACTGGCCCTCAAGGGTTGATTAAATGCATAATTAAAATGAGGGTTATTCAAATCGATTCCAAATGTTCTAATGAACATTTTCTACAAATTTCATAAACATCGCCCAAATGCCCAAGTGTCCCGGATCCAGCATATCGAGAAAAGTTGAACTATTTGAGTTTATAATATATTGATGTTATTTGTTTACAATATCACTGGCCCTCAAGGGTTGATTAAATGCATAATTAAAATGAGGGTTATTCAAATCGATTCCAAATTTTCTACTGAACATTTTGTACAAATTTCATAAACATCGCCCAAATGCCCAAGTGTCCCGGATCCAGCATATTGAGAAAAGTTGAACTATTTGAGTTTATAATATATTGATGTTATTTGTTTACAATATCACTGGCCCTCAAGGGTTGATTAAATGCATAATTAAAATGAGGGTTATTCAAATCGATTCCAAATGTTCTACTGAACAGTTTGTACAAAATTCATAAACATCGCCCAAATGCCCAAGTGTCCAGGATCAAGCATATCGAGAAAAATTAAACTATTTGAGTATATTAAATATTGCTGATGTTTGTTTACTATTTTACTGGCCCTCAAATGTTGATTAAATGCATAATTAAAATGAGGGTTATTCAAATCGATTCCAAATTTTCTACTGAACATTTTGTACAAATTTCATAAATATCGCCTAAATGCCCAAGTGTCCAGGATCCAGCATATCGAGAAAAGTTGAACTATTTGAGTTTATTATATATTGATGTTACTTGTTTACAATATCACTGGCCCTCAAGGGTTGATTAAATGCATAATTAAAATGAGGGTTATTCAAATCGATTCCAAATATTCTACTGAACATTTTCTACAAATTTCATAAACATCGCCCAAATGCCCAAGTGTCCAGGATCCAGCATATCGAGAAAAGTTGAACTATTTGAGTTTATTATATATTGATGTTATTTGTTTACAATATCATTGGCCCTTAAGGGTTGATTAAATTCATAATTAGAATGAGGGTTATTCAAATCGTTTCCAAATGTTCTACTGAAAATTTTCTACAAATTTCATAAACATCGTCCAAATGCCCAAGTGTCCAGGATCCAGCATATCGAGAAAAGTTGAACTATTTGAGTTTATTATATATTGATGTTATTTGTTTACAATATCACTGGCCCTCAAGGGTTGATTAAATGCATAATTAAAATGAGGGTTATTCAAATCGATTCCAAATGTTCTACTGAACAGTTTGTACAAAATTGATAAACATCGCCCAAATGCCCAAGTGTCCAGGATCAAGCATATCGAGAAAAATTGAACTATTTGAGTATATAAAATATTGCTGATGTTTGTTTACTATTTTACTGGCCCTCAAATGTTGATTAAATGCATAATTAAAATGAGGGTTATTCAAATCGATTCCAAATTTTCTACTGAACATTTTGTACAAATTTCATAAATATCGCCTAAATGCCCAAGTGTCCAGGATCCAGCATATCGAGAAATGTTGAACTATTTGAGTATATTAAATATTGCTGATGTTTGTTTACTATTTTACTGGCCCTCAAGGGTTGATTAAATGCATAATTAAAATGAGGGTTATTCAAATCGATTCCAAATGTTCTACTGAACATTTTCTACAAATTGCATAAACATCGTCCAAATGCCCAAGTGTCCAGGATCCAACATATCGAGAAAAGTTGAACTATTTGAGTTTATAATATATTGATGTTATTTGTTTACAATATCACTGGCCCTCAAGGGTTGATTAAATGCATAATTAAAATGAGGATTATTCAAATCGATTCCAAATGTTCTAACGAACATTTTCTACAAATTTCATAAACATCGCCCAAATGCCCAAGTGTCCCGGATCCAGCATATCGAGAAAAGTTGAACTATTTGAGTATATTAAATATTGATGATATTTGTTTACAATATCATTGGCCCTTAAGGGTTGATTAAATTCATAATTAGAATGAGGGTAATTCAAATCGTTTCCAAATGTTCTACTGAACATTTTGTACAAAATTCATAATCATCGCCCAGATGCCTAAGTGTCCAGGATCCAGCATATCGAGAAAAGTTGAACTATTTGAGTTTATTATATATTGATGTTATTTGTTTACAATATCACTGGCCCTCAAGGGTTGATTAAATGCATAATTAAAATGAGGGTTATTCAATTCGATTCCAAATGATCTACTGAACATTTTGTACAAAATTCATAATCATCGCCTAAATGCCCAAGTGTCCAGGATCCAGCATATCGAGAAAAGTTGAACTATTTGAGTATATTAAATATTGCTGATGTTTGTTTACTATTTTACTGGCCCTGAAGTGTTGACCAAATGCATAATTGAAATGAGGGTTATCCAAATCTATTCCAAATTTTCTACTGAACATTTTGTACAAATTTCATAAATATCGCCTAAATGCCCAAGTGTCCAGGATCCAGCATATCGAGAAAAGTTGAACTATTTGAGTTTATTATATATTGATGTTACTTGTTTACAATATCATTGGCCCTTAAGGGTTGATTAAATTCATAATTAGAATGAGGGTTATTCAAATCGTTTCCAAATGTTCTACTGAAAATTTTCTACAAATTTCATAAACATCGTCCAAATGCCCAAGTGTCCAGGATCCAGCATATCGAGAAAAGTTGAACTATTTGAGTTTATTATATATTGATGTTATTTGTTTACAATATAACTGGCCCTCAAGGGTTGATTAAATGCATAATTAAAATGAGGGTTATTCAAATCGATTCCAAATGTTCTACTGAACATTTTGTACAAAATTCATAATCATCGCCTAAATGCCCAAGTGTCCAGGATCCAGCATATCGAGAAAAGTTGAACTATTTGAGTATATTAAATATTGCTGATGTTTGTTTACTATTTTACTGGCCCTGAAGTGTTGACCAAATGCATAATTGAAATGAGGGTTATCCAAATCTATTCCAAATTTTCTACTGAACATATTGAACAAATTTCATAAATATCGCCTAAATGCCCAAGTGTCCAGGATCCAGTATATCGAGAAAAGTTGAACTATTTGAGTTTATTATATATTGATGTTATTTGTTTACAATATGACTGGCCCTCAAAGGTTGAATAAATGCATAATTAAAATGAGGGTTATTCAAATCGATTCCAAATGTTCTACTGAACATTTTGTACAAAATTCATAATCATCGCCCAGATGCCCAAGTGTCCAGGATCCAGCATATCGAGAAAAGTTGAACTATTTGAGTTTATTATATATTGATGTTATTTGTTTACAATATCACTGACCCTCAAGGGTTGATAAAATGCATAATTAAAATGAGGGTTATTCAAATCGATTCCAAATGTTCTACTGAACATTTTGTACAAAATTCATAATCATCGCCCAAATGCCCAAGTGTCCAGGATCAAGCATATCGAGAAAAGTTGAACTGTTTGAGTTTATTATATATTGATGTTATTTGTTTACAATATCACTGGCCCTCAAGGGTTGATTAAATGCATAATTAAAATGAGGGTTATTCAAATCGATTCCAAATGTTCTAATGAACATTTTCTACAAATTTCATAAACATCGCCCAAATGCCCAAGTGTCCCGGATCCAGCATATCGAGAAAAGTTGAACTATTTGAGTTTATAATATATTGATGTTATTTGTTTACAATATCACTGGCCCTCAAGGGTTGATTAAATGCATAATTAAAATGAGGGTTATTCAAATCGATTCCAAATTTTCTACTGAACATTTTGTACAAATTTCATAAACATCGCCCAAATGCCCAAGTGTCCCGGATCCAGCATATTGAGAAAAGTTGAACTATTTGAGTTTATAATATATTGATGTTATTTGTTTACAATATCACTGGCCCTCAAGGGTTGATTAAATGCATAATTAAAATGAGGGTTATTCAAATCGATTCCAAATTTTCTACTGAACATTTTGTACAAATTTCATAAATATCGCCTAAATGCCCAAGTGTGCAGGATCTAGCATATCGAGAAATGTTGAACTATTTGAGTATATTAAATATTGCTGAAGTTTGTTTACTATTTTACTGGCCCTCAAGTGTTGACCAAATGCATAATTGAAATGAGGGTTATCCAAATCTATTCCAAATTTTCTACTGAACATTTTGTACAAATTTCATAAATATCGCCTAAATGCCCAAGTGTCCAGGATCCAGCATATCGAGAAAAGTTGAACTATTTGAGTTTATTATATATTGATGTTATTTGTTTACAATATCACTGGCCCTCAAGGGTTGATTAAATGCATAATTAAAATGAGGGTTATTCAAATCAATTCCAAATGTTCTACTGAACATTTTCTACAAAATTCATAATCATCGTCCAGATGCCCAAGTGTCCAGGATCCAGCATATCGAGAAAAGTTGAACTATTTGAGTTTATTATATATTGATGTTATTTGTTTACAATATCACTGACCCTCAAGGGTTGATAAAATGCATAATTAAAATGAGGGTTATTCAAATCGATTCCAAATGTTCTACTGAACATTTTGTACAAAATTCATAATTATCGCCCAAATGCCCAAGTGTCCAGGATCAAGCATATCGAGAAAAGTTGAACTATTTGAGTTTATTATATATTGATGTTATTTGTTTACAATATCACTGGCCCTCAAGGGTTGATTAAATGCATAATTAAAATGAGGGTTATTCAAATCGATTCCAAATGTTCTACTGAACATTTTCTACAAATTTCATAAACATCGCCCAAATGCCCAAGTGTCCCGGATCCAGCATATCGAGAAAAGTTGAACTATTTGAGTTTATAATATATTGATGTTATTTGTTTACAATATCATTGGCCCTTAAGGGTTGATTAAATTCATAATTAGAATGAGGGTAATTCAAATCGTTTCCAAATGTTCTACTGAACATTTTCTACAAATTTAATAAACATCGTCCAAATGCCCAAGTTTCCAGGATCCAGCATATCGAGAAAAGTTGAACTATTTGAGTTTATAATATATTGATGATATTTGTTTACAATATCACTGGCCCTCAAGGGTTGATTAAATGCATAATTAAAATGAGGGTTATTCAAATCGATTCCAAATGTTCTACTGAACAGTTTGTACAAAATTGATAAACATCGCCCAAATGCCCAAGTGTCCAGGATCAAGCATATCGAGAAAAATTGAACTATTTGAGTATATAAAATATTGCTGATGTTTGTTTACTATTTTACTGGCCCTCAAATGTTGATTAAATGCATAATTAAAATGAGGGTTATTCAAATCGATTCCAAATTTTCTACTGAACATTTTGTACAAATTTCATAAATATCGCCTAAATGCCCAAGTGTCCAGGATCCAGCATATCGAGAAATGTTGAACTATTTGAGTATATTAAATATTGCTGATGTTTGTTTACTATTTTACTGGCCCTCAAGGGTTGATTAAATGCATAATTAAAATGAGGGTTATTCAAATCGATTCCAAATGTTCTACTGAACATTTTCTACAAATTTCATAAACATCGTCCAAATGCCCAAGTGTCCAGGATCCAACATATCGAGAAAAGTTGAACTATTTGAGTTTATAATATATTGATGTTATTTGTTTACAATATCACTGGCCCACAAGGGTTGATTAAATGCATAATTAAAATGAGGATTATTCAAATCGATTCCAAATGTTCTAACGAACATTTTCTACAAATTTCATAAACATCGCCCAAATGCCCAAGTGTCCCGGATCCAGCATATCGAGAAAAGTTGAACTATTTGAGTATATTAAATATTGATGATATTTGTTTACAATATCATTGGCCCTTAAGGGTTGATTAAATTCATAATTAGAATGAGGGTAATTCAAATCGTTTCCAAATGTTCTACTGAACATTTTGTACAAAATTCATAATCATCGCCCAGATGCCTAAGTGTCCAGGATCCAGCATATCGAGAAAAGTTGAACTATTTGAGTTTATTATATATTGATGTTATTTGTTTACAATATCACTGGCCCTCAAGGGTTGATTAAATGCATAATTAAAATGAGGGTTATTCAATTCGATTCCAAATGATCTACTGAACATTTTGTACAAAATTCATAATCATCGCCTAAATGCCCAAGTGTCCAGGATCCAGCATATCGAGAAAAGTTGAACTATTTGAGTATATTAAATATTGCTGATGTTTGTTTACTATTTTACTGGCCCTGAAGTGTTGACCAAATGCATAATTGAAATGAGGGTTATCCAAATCTATTCCAAATTTTCTACTGAACATTTTGTACAAATTTCATAAATATCGCCTAAATGCCCAAGTGTCCAGGATCCAGCATATCGAGAAAAGTTGAACTATTTGAGTTTATTATATATTGATGTTACTTGTTTACAATATCATTGGCCCTTAAGGGTTGATTAAATTCATAATTAGAATGAGGGTTATTCAAATCGTTTCCAAATGTTCTACTGAAAATTTTCTACAAATTTCATAAACATCGTCCAAATGCCCAAGTGTCCAGGATCCAGCATATCGAGAAAAGTTGAACTATTTGAGTTTATTATATATTGATGTTATTTGTTTACAATATAACTGGCCCTCAAGGGTTGATTAAATGCATAATTAAAATGAGGGTTATTCAAATCGATTCCAAATGTTCTACTGAACATTTTGTACAAAATTCATAATCATCGCCTAAATGCCCAATTGTCCAGGATCCAGCATATCGAGAAAAGTTGAACTATTTGAGTATATTAAATATTGCTGATGTTTGTTTACTATTTTACTGGCCCTGAAGTGTTGACCAAATGCATAATTGAAATGAGGGTTATCCAAATCTATTCCAAATTTTCTACTGAACATATTGAACAAATTTCATAAATATCGCCTAAATGCCCAAGTGTCCAGGATCCAGTATATCGAGAAAAGTTGAACTATTTGAGTTTATTATATATTGATGTTATTTGTTTACAATATGACTGGCCCTCAAAGGTTGAATAAATGCATAATTAAAATGAGGGTTATTCAAATCGATTCCAAATGTTCTACTGAACATTTTGTACAAAATTCATAATCATCGCCCAGATGCCCAAGTGTCCAGGATCCAGCATATCGAGAAAAGTTGAACTATTTGAGTTTATTATATATTGATGTTATTTGTTTACAATATCACTGACCCTCAAGGGTTGATAAAATGCATAATTAAAATGAGGGTTATTCAAATCGATTCCAAATGTTCTACTGAACATTTTGTACAAAATTCATAATCATCGCCCAAATGCCCAAGTGTCCAGGATCAAGCATATCGAGAAAAGTTGAACTGTTTGAGTTTATTATATATTGATGTTATTTGTTTACAATATCACTGGCCCTCAAGGGTTGATTAAATGCATAATTAAAATGAGGGTTATTCAAATCGATTCCAAATGTTCTAATGAACATTTTCTACAAATTTCATAAACATCGCCCAAATGCCCAAGTGTCCCGGATCCAGCATATCGAGAAAAGTTGAACTATTTGAGTTTATAATATATTGATGTTATTTGTTTACAATATCACTGGCCCTCAAGGGTTGATTAAATGCATAATTAAAATGAGGGTTATTCAAATCGATTCCAAATTTTCTACTGAACATTTTGTACAAATTTCATAAACATCGCCCAAATGCCCAAGTGTCCCGGATCCAGCATATTGAGAAAAGTTGAACTATTTGAGTTTATAATATATTGATGTTATTTGTTTACAATATCACTGGCCCTCAAGGGTTGATTAAATGCATAATTAAAATGAGGGTTATTCAAATCGATTCCAAATTTTCTACTGAACATTTTGTACAAATTTCATAAATATCGCCTAAATGCCCAAGTGTGCAGGATCTAGCATATCGAGAAATGTTGAACTATTTGAGTATATTAAATATTGCTGATGTTTGTTTACTATTTTACTGGCCCTCAAGTGTTGACCAAATGCATAATTGAAATGAGGGTTATCCAAATCTATTCCAAATTTTCTACTGAACATTTTGTACAAATTTCATAAATATCGCCTAAATGCCCAAGTGTCCAGGATCCAGCATATCGAGAAAAGTTGAACTATTTGAGTTTATTATATATTGATGTTATTTGTTTACAATATCACTGGCCCTCAAGGGTTGATTAAATGCATAATTAAAATGAGGGTTATTCAAATCAATTCCAAATGTTCTACTGAACATTTTCTACAAAATTCATAATCATCGTCCAGATGCCCAAGTGTCCAGGATCCAGCATATCGAGAAAAGTTGAACTATTTGAGTTTATTATATATTGATGTTATTTGTTTACAATATCACTGACCCTCAAGGGTTGATAAAATGCATAATTAAAATGAGGGTTATTCAAATCGATTCCAAATGTTCTACTGAACATTTTGTACAAAATTCATAATTATCGCCCAAATGCCCAAGTGTCCAGGATCAAGCATATCGAGAAAAGTTGAACTATTTGAGTTTATTATATATTGATGTTATTTGTTTACAATATCACTGGCCCTCAAGGGTTGATTAAATGCATAATTAAAATGAGGGTTATTCAAATCGATTCCAAATGTTCTACTGAACATTTTCTACAAATTTCATAAACATCGCCCAAATGCCCAAGTGTCCCGGATCCAGCATATCGAGAAAAGTTGAACTATTTGAGTTTATAATATATTGATGTTATTTGTTTACAATATCATTGGCCCTTAAGGGTTTATTAAATTCATAATTAGAATGAGGGTAATTCAAATCGTTTCCAAATGTTCTACTGAACATTTTCTACAAATTTAATAAACATCGTCCAAATGCCCAAGTTTCCAGGATCCAGCATATCGAGAAAAGTTGAACTATTTGAGTTTATAATATATTGATGATATTTGTTTACAATATCACTGGCCCTCAAGGGTTGATTAAATGCATAATTAAAATGAGGGTTATTCAAATCGATTCCAAATGTTCTACTGAACAGTTTGTACAAAATTCATAAACATCGCCCAAATGCCCAAGTGTCCAGGATCAAGCATATCGAGAAAAATTGAACTATTTGAGTATATTAAATATTGCTGATGTTTGTTTACTATTTTACTGGCCCTCAAATGTTGATTAAATGCATAATTAAAATGAGGGTTATTCAAATCGATTCCAAATTTTCTACTGAACATTTTGTACAAATTTCATAAATATCGCCTAAATGCCCAAGTGTCCAGGATCCAGCATATCGAGAAAAGTTAAACTATTTGAGTTTATTATATATTGATGGTATTTGTTTACAATATCACTGACCCTCAAGGGTTGATAAAATGCAAAATTAAAATGAAGGTTATTCAAATCGATTCCAAATGTTCTACTGAACATTTTGTACAAAATTCATAATCATCGCCCAAATGCCCAAGTGTCCAGGATCAAGCATATCGAGAAAAATTGAACTATTTGAGTATATTAAATATTGCTGATGTTTGTTTACAATATCATTGGCCCTTAAGGGTTGATTAAATTCATAATTAGAATGAGGGTAATTCAAATCGTTTCCAAATGTTCTACTGAACATTTTCTACAAATTTCATAAACATCGCCCAAATGCCCAAGTGTCCCGGATCCAGCATATCGAGAAAAGTTGAACTATTTGAGTTTATAATATATTGATGTTATTTGTTTACAATATCACTGGCCCTCAAGGGTTGATTAAATGCATAATTAAAATGAGGGTTATTCAAATCGATTCCAAATGTTCTACTGAACATTTTGTACAAAATTCATAATCATCGTCCAGATGCCCAAGTGTCCAGGATCCAGCATATCGAGAAAAGTTGAACTATTTGAGTTTATTATATATTGATGTTATTTGTTTACAATATCACTGGCCCTCAAGGGTTGATTAAATGCATAATTAAAATGAGGGTTATTCAAATCGATTCCAAATGATCTACTGAACATTTTGTACAAAATTCATAATCATCGCCCAAATGCCCAAGTGTCCAGGATCCAGCATATCGAGAAAAGTTGAACTATTTGAGTATATTAGATATTGCTGATGTTTGTTTACTATTTTACTGGCCCTCAAGTGTTGACCAAATGCATAATTAAAATGAGGGTTATTCAAATCGATTCCAAATGATCTACTGAACATTTTGTACAAAATTCATAATCATCGCCTAAATGCCCAAGTGTCCAGGATCCAGCATATCGAGAAAAGTTGAACTATTTGAGTATATTAAATATTGCTGATGTTTGTTTACTATTTTACTGGCCCTGAAGTGTTGACCAAATGCATAATTGAAATGAGGGTTATTCAAATCGATTCCAAATGTTCTACTGAACATTTTGTACAAAATTCATAATCATCGCCCAAATGCCCAAGTGTCCAGGATCAAGCATATCGAGAAAAGTTGAACTGTTTGAGTTTATTATATATTGATGTTATTTGTTTACAATATCACTGGCCCTCAAGGGTTGATTAAATGCATAATTAAAATGAGGGTTATTCAAATCGATTCCAAATCTTCTAATGAACATTTTCTACAAATTTCATAAACATCGCCCAAATGCCCAAGTGTCCCGGATCCAGCATATCGAGAAAAGTTGAACTATTTGAGTTTATAATATATTGATGTTATTTGTTTACAATATCACTGGCCCTCAAGGGTTGATTAAATGCATAATTAAAATGAGGGTTATTCAAATCGATTCCAAATTTTCTACTGAACATTTTGTACAAATTTCATAAACATCGCCCAAATGCCCAAGTGTCCCGGATCCAGCATATTGAGAAAAGTTGAACTATTTGAGTTTATAATATATTGATGTTATTTGTTTACAATATCACTGGCCCTCAAGGGTTGATTAAATGCATAATTAAAATGAGGGTTATTCAAATCGATTCCAAATTTTCTACTGAACATTTTGTACAAATTTCATAAATATCGCCTAAATGCCCAAGTGTGCAGGATCTAGCATATCGAGAAATGTTGAACTATTTGAGTATATTAAATATTGCTGATGTTTGTTTACTATTTTACTGGCCCTCAAGTGTTGACCAAATGCATAATTGAAATGAGGGTTATCCAAATCTATTCCAAATTTTCTACTGAACATTTTGTACAAATTTCATAAATATCGCCTAAATGCCCAAGTGTCCAGGATCCAGCATATCGAGAAAAGTTGAACTATTTGAGTTTATTATATATTGATGTTATTTGTTTACAATATCACTGGCCCTCAAGGGTTGATTAAATGCATAATTAAAATGAGGGTTATTCAAATCGATTCCAAATGTTCTACTGAACATTTTCTACAAAATTCATAATCATCGTCCAGATGCCCAAGTGTCCAGGATCCAGCATATCGAGAAAAGTTGAACTATTTGAGTTTATTATATATTGATGTTATTTGTTTACAATATCACTGACCCTCAAGGGTTGATAAAATGCATAATTAAAATGAGGGTTATTCAAATCGATTCCAAATGTTCTACTGAACATTTTGTACAAAATTCATAATTATCGCCCAAATGCCCAAGTGTCCAGGATCAAGCATATCGAGAAAAGTTGAACTATTTGAGTTTATTATATATTGATGTTATTTGTTTACAATATCACTGGCCCTCAAGGGTTGATTAAATGCATAATTAAAATGAGGGTTATTCAAATCGATTCCAAATGTTCTACTGAACATTTTCTACAAATTTCATAAACATCGCCCAAATGCCCAAGTGTCCCGGATCCAGCATATCGAGAAAAGTTGAACTATTTGAGTATATTAAATATTGATGTTATTTGTTTACAATATCATTGGCCCTTAAGGGTTGATTAAATTCATAATTAGAATGAGGGTAATTCAAATCGTTTCCAAATGTTCTACTGAACATTTTCTACAAATTTAATAAACATCGTCCAAATGCCCAAGTTTCCAGGATCCAGCATATCGAGAAAAGTTGAACTATTTGAGTTTATAATATATTGATGATATTTGTTTACAATATCACTGGCCCTCAAGGGTTGATTAAATGCATAATTAAAATGAGGGTTATTCAAATCGATTCCAAATGTTCTACTGAACAGTTTGTACAAAATTCATAAACATCGCCCAAATGCCCAAGTGTCCAGGATCAAGCATATCGAGAAAAATTGAACTATTTGAGTATATTAAATATTGCTGATGTTTGTTTACTATTTTACTGGCCCTCAAATGTTGATTAAATGCATAATTAAAATGAGGGTTATTCAAATCGATTCCAAATTTTCTACTGAACATTTTGTACAAATTTCATAAATATCGCCTAAATTCCCAAGTGTGCAGGATCCAGCATATCGAGAAATGTTGAACTATTTGAGTATATTAAATATTGCTGATGTTTGTTTACTATTTTACTGGCCCTCAAGTGTTGACCAAATGCATAATTGAAATGAGGGTTATCCAAATCTATTCCAAATTTTCTACTGAACATTTTGTACAAATTTCATAAATATCGCCTAAATGCCCAAGTGTCCAGGTTCCAGCATATCGAGAAAAGTTGAACTATTTGAGTTTATTATATATTGATGTTATTTGTTTACAATATCACTGGCCCTCAAGGGTTGATTAAATGCATAATTAAAATGAGGGTTATTCAAATCGATTCCAAATATTCTACTGAACATTTTCTACAAATTTCATAAACATAGCCCAAATGCCCAAGTGTCCCGGATCCAGCATATCGAGAAAAGTTGACCTATTTGAGTTTATAATATATTGATGATATTTGTTTACAATATCACTGGCCCTCAAGGGTTGATTAAATGCATAATTAAAATGAGGGTTATTCAAATCGATTCCAAATGTTCTACTGAACAGTTTGTACAAAATTCATAAACATCGCCCAAATGCCCAAGTGTCCAGGATCAAGCATATCGAGAAAAATTGAACTATTTGAGTATATTAAATATTGCTGATGTTTGTTTACTATTTTACTGGCCCTCAAATGTTGATTAAATGCATAATTAAAATGAGGGTTATTCAAATC
Source organism: Sipha maydis (assembly GCA_034509805.1). Classification (NCBI taxonomy): domain Eukaryota; kingdom Metazoa; phylum Arthropoda; class Insecta; order Hemiptera; family Aphididae; genus Sipha; species Sipha maydis. The sequence goes on from JASXSY010001036.1 coordinate 99,151, forward strand.
GATTCCAAATTTTCTACTGAACATTTTGTACAAATTTCATAAATATCGCCTAAATTCCCAAGTGTGCAGGATCCAGCATATCGAGAAATGTTGAACTATTTGAGTATATTAAATATTGCTGATGTTTGTTTACTATTTTACTGGCCCTCAAGTGTTGACCAAATGCATAATTGAAATGAGGGTTATCCAAATCTATTCCAAATTTTCTACTGAACATTTTGTACAAATTTCATAAATATCGCCTAAATGCCCAAGTGTCCAGGTTCCAGCATATCGAGAAAAGTTGAACTATTTGAGTTTATTATATATTGATGTTATTTGTTTACAATATCACTGGCCCTCAAGGGTTGATTAAATGCATAATTAAAATGAGGGTTATTCAAATCGATTCCAAATATTCTACTGAACATTTTCTACAAATTTCATAAACATAGCCCAAATGCCCAAGTGTCCCGGATCCAGCATATCGAGAAAAGTTGACCTATTTGAGTTTATAATATATTGATGTTATTTGTTTACAATATCACTGGCCCTCAAGGGTTGATTAAATGCATAATTAAAATGAGGGTTATTCAAATCGATTCCAAATTTTCTACTGAACATTTTGTACAAATTTTATAAATATCGCCTAAATGCCCAAGTGTCCAGGATCCAGCATATCGATAAATGTTGAACTATTTGAGTATATTATATATTGCTGATGTTTGTTTACTATTTTACTGGCCCTCAAGTGTTGACCAAATGCATAATTGAAATGAGGGTTATCCAAATCTATTTCAAATTTTCTACTGAACATTTTGTACAAATTTCATAAATATCGCCTAAATGCCCAAGTGTCCAGGATCCAGCATATCGAGAAAAGTTGAACTATTTGAGTTTATTATATATTGATGTTATTTGTTTACAATATCACTGGCCCTCAAGGGTTGATTATATGCATAATTAAAATGAGGGTTATTCAAATCGATTCCAAATGTTCTACTGAACATTTTCTACAAATTTCATAAACATCGCCCAAATGCCCAAGTGTCCCGGATCCAGCATATCGAGAAAAGTTGAACTATTTGAGTTTATAATATATTGATGTTATTTGTTTACAATATCACTGGCCCTCAAGGGTTGATTAAATGCATAATTAAAATGAGGGTTATTCAAATCGATTCCAAATGTTCTACTGAACATTTTCTACAAATATCATAAACATCACCCAAATGCCCAAGTGTCCAGGATCCAGCATATTGAGAAAAGTTGAACTATTTGAGTATATTAAATATTGATGATATTTGTTTACAATATCATTGGCCCTTAAGGGTTGATTAAATTCATAATTAGAATGAGGGTAATTCAAATCGATTCCAAATGTTCTACTGAACATTTTCTACAAATTTCATAAATATCGCCTAAATGCCCAAGTGTCCAGGATCCTGCATATCGAGTAATGTTGAACTATTTGAGTATATTAAATATTGCTGATGTTTGTTTACTATTTTACTGGCCCTCAAGTGTTGACCAAATGCATAATTGAAATGAGGGTTATCCAAATCTATTCCAAATTTTCTACTGAACATTTTGTACAAATTTCATAAATATCGCCTAAATGCCCAAGTGTCCAGGATCCAGCATATCGAGAAAAGTTGAACTATTTGAGTATATTAAATATTGCTGATGTTTGTTAACTATTTTACTGGCCCTCAAATGTTGATCAAATGCATAATTGAAATGAGGGATATCCAAATCGATTCCAAATGTTCTACTGAACATTTTCTACAAATTTCATAAATATCGCCTAAATGCCCAAGTGTGCAGGATCCAGCATATCGAGAAATGTTGAACTATTTGAGTATATTAAATATTGCTGATGTTTGTTTACTATTTTACTGGCCCTCATGTGTTGACCAAATGCATAATTGAAATGAGGGTTATCCAAATCTATTCCAAATTTTCTACTGAACATTTTGTACAAATTTCATAAATATCGCCTAAATGCCCAAGTGTCCAGGATCCAGCATATCGAGAAAAGTTGAACTATTTGAGTTTATTATATATTGATGTTATTTGTTTACAATATCACTGGCCCTCAAGGGTTGATTAAATTCATAATTAAAATGAGGGTTATTCAAATCGATTCCAAATGTTCTACTGAACATTTTCTACAAATTTCATAAACATCGCCCAAATGCCCAAGTGTCCCGGATCCAGCATATCGAGAAAAGTTGAACTATTTGAGTTTATAATATATTGATGTTATTTGTTTACAATATCATTGGCCCTTAAGGGTTGATTAAATTCATAATTAGAATGAGGGTAATTCAAATCGTTTCCAAATGTTCTACTGAACATTTTCTACAAATTTAATAAACATCGTCCAAATGCCCAAGAGTCCAGGATCCAGCATATCGAGAAAAGTTGAACTATTTGAGTTTATTATATATTGATGTTATTTGTTTACAATATCACTGGCCCTCAAGGGTTGATTAAATGCATAATTAAAATGAGGGTTATTCAAATCGATTCCAAATGTTCTACTGAACATTTTGTACAAAATTCATAATCATCGCCTAAATGCCCAAGTGTCCAGGATCCAGCATATCGAGAAAAGTTGAACTATTTGAGTATATTAAATATTGCTGATGTTTGTTTAATATTTTACTGGCCCTGAAGTGTTGACCAAATGCATAATTGAAATGAGGGTTATTCAAATCGATTCCAAATGTTCTACTGAACAGTTTGTACAAAATTCATAAACATCGCCCAAATGCCCAAGTGTCCAGGATCAAGCATATCGAGAAAAATTGAACTATTTGAGTATATTAAATATTGCTGATGTTTGTTTACTATTTTACTGGCCCTCAAATGTTGATTAAATGCATAATTAAAATGAGGGTTATTCAAATCGATTCCAAATTTTCTACTGAACATTTTGTACAAATTTCATAAATATCGCCTAAATGCCCAAGTGTCCAGGATCCAGCATATCGAGAAAAGTTGAACTATTTGAGTTAATAATATATTGATGTTATTTGTTTACAATATCATTGGCCCTTAAGGGTTGATTAAATTCATAATTAGAATGAGGGTAATTCAAATCGTTTTCAAATGTTCTACTGAACATTTTCTACAAATTTAATAAACATCGTCCAAATGTACAAAGTGTCCAGGATCCAGCATATCGAGAAATGTTGAACTATTTGAGTATATTAAATATTGCTGATGTTTGTTTACTATTTTACTGGCCCTCAAGTGTTGACCAAATGCATAATTGAAATGAGGGTTATCCAAATCTATTCCAAATTTTCTACTGAACATTTTGTACAAATTTCATAAATATCGCCTAAATGCCCAAGTGTCCAGGATCCTGCATATCGAGAAATGTTGAACTATTTGAGTATATTAAATATTGCTGATGTTTGTTTACTATTTTACTGGCCCTCAAATGTTGATTAAATGCATAATTAAAATGAGGGTTATTCAAATCGATTCCAAATTTTCTACTGAACATTTTGTACAAATTTCATAAATATCGCCTAAATGCCCAAGTGTCCAGGATCCTGCATATCGAGAAATGTTGAACTATTTGAGTATATTAAATATTGATGTTATTTGTTTACAATATCACTGGCCCTCAAGGGTTGATTAAATGCATAATTAAAATGAGGGTTATTCAAATCGATTCCAAATATTCTATTGAACATTTTCTACAAATTTCATAAACATCGCCCAAATGCCCAAGTGTCCCGGATCCAGCATATCGAGAAAAGTTGAACTATTTGAGTTTATAATATATTGATGTTATTTGTTTACAATATCACTGGCCCTCAAGGGTTGATTAAATGCATAATTAAAATGAGGGTTATTCAAATCGATTCCAAATTTTCTACTGAACATTTTGTACAAATTTCATAAATATCGCCTAAATGCCCAAGTGTCCAGGATCCAGCATATCGAGAAATGTTGAACTATTTGAGTATATTAAATATTGCTGATGTTTGTTTACTATTTTACCGGCCCTCAAGTGTTGACCAAATGCATAATTGAAATGAGGGTTATCCAAATCTATTCCAAATTTTCTACTGAACATTTTGTACAAAATTCATAAACATCGCCCAAATGCCCAAGTGTCCAGGATCAAGCATATCGAGAAAAATTGAACTATTTGAGTATATTAAATATTGCTGATGTTTGTTTACTATTTTACTGGCCCTCATGTGTTGACCAAATGCATAATTGAAATGAGGGTTATCCAAATCTATTCCAAATTTTCTACTGAACATTTTGTACAAATTTCATAAATATCGCCTAAATGCCCAAGTGTCCAGGATCCAGCATATCGAGAAAAGTTGAACTATTTGAGTTTATTATATATTGATGTTATTTGTTTACAATATCACTGGCCCTCAAGGGTTGATTAAATTCATAATTAAAATGAGGGTTATTCAAATCGATTCCAAATGTTCTACTGAACATTTTCTACAAATTTCATAAACATCGCCCAAATGCCCAAGTGTCCCGGATCCAGCATATCGAGAAAAGTTGAACTATTTGAGTTTATAATATATTGATGTTATTTGTTTACAATATCATTGGCCCTTAAGGGTTGATTAAATTCATAATTAGAATGAGGGTAATTCAAATCGTTTCCAAATGTTCTACTGAACATTTTCTACAAATTTAATAAACATCGTCCAAATGCCCAAGAGTCCAGGATCCAGCATATCGAGAAAAGTTGAACTATTTGAGTTTATTATATATTGATGTTATTTGTTTACAATATCACTGGCCCTCAAGGGTTGATTAAATGCATAATTAAAATGAGGGTTATTCAAATCGATTCCAAATGTTCTACTGAACATTTTGTACAAAATTCATAATCATCGCCTAAATGCCCAAGTGTCCAGGATCCAGCATATCGAGAAAAGTTGAACTATTTGAGTATATTAAATATTGCTGATGTTTGTTTAATATTTTACTGGCCCTGAAGTGTTGACCAAATGCATAATTGAAATGAGGGTTATTCAAATCGATTCCAAATGTTCTACTGAACAGTTTGTACAAAATTCATAAACATCGCCCAAATGCCCAAGTGTCCAGGATCAAGCATATCGAGAAAAATTGAACTATTTGAGTATATTAAATATTGCTGATGTTTGTTTACTATTTTACTGGCCCTCAAATGTTGATTAAATGCATAATTAAAATGAGGGTTATTCAAATCGATTCCAAATTTTCTACTGAACATTTTGTACAAATTTCATAAATATCGCCTAAATGCCCAAGTGTCCAGGATCCAGCATATCGAGAAAAGTTGAACTATTTGAGTTAATAATATATTGATGTTATTTGTTTACAATATCATTGGCCCTTAAGGGTTGATTAAATTCATAATTAGAATGAGGGTAATTCAAATCGTTTTCAAATGTTCTACTGAACATTTTCTACAAATTTAATAAACATCGTCCAAATGTACAAAGTGTCCAGGATCCAGCATATCGAGAAATGTTGAACTATTTGAGTATATTAAATATTGCTGATGTTTGTTTACTATTTTACTGGCCCTCAAGTGTTGACCAAATGCATAATTGAAATGAGGGTTATCCAAATCTATTCCAAATTTTCTACTGAACATTTTGTACAAATTTCATAAATATCGCCTAAATGCCCAAGTGTCCAGGATCCTGCATATCGAGAAATGTTGAACTATTTGAGTATATTAAATATTGCTGATGTTTGTTTACTATTTTACTGGCCCTCAAGTGTTGACCAAATGCATAATTGAAATGAGGGTTATCCAAATCTATTCCAAATTTTCTACTGAACATTTTGTACAAATTTCATAAATATCGCCTAAATGCCCAAGTGTCCAGGATCCAGCATATCGAGAAAAGTTGAACTATTTGAGTATATTAAATATTGCTGATGTTTGTTAACTATTTTACTGGCCCTCAAATGTTGATCAAATGCATAATTGAAATGAGGGATATCCAAATCGATTCCAAATGTTCTACTGAACATTTTCTACAAATTTCATAAACATCGCCCAAATGCCCAAGTGTCCCGGATCCAGCATATCGAGAAAAGTTGAACTATTTGAGTATATTAAATATTGATGATGTTTGTTTACTATTTTACTGGCCCTGAAGTGTTGACCAAATGCATAATTGAAATGAGGGTTATCCAAATCTATTCCAAATTTTCTACTGAACAGTTTGTACAAAATTCATAAATATCGCCCAAATGCCCAAGTGTCCAGGATCAAGCATATCGAGAAAAATTGAACTATTTGAGTATATTAAATATTGCTGATGTTTGTTTACTATTTTACTGGCCCTCAAGTGTTGACCAAATGCATAATTGAAATGAGGGTTATCCAAATCTATTCCAAATTTTCTACTGAACATATTGTACAAATTTCATAAATATCGCCTAAATGCCCAAGTGTCCAGGATCCAGCATATCGAGAAAAGTTGAACTATTTGAGTTTATTATATATTGATGTTATTTGTTTACAATATCACTGGCCCTCAAGGGTTGATTAAATGCATAATTAAAATGAGTGTTATTCAAATCGATTCCAAATGTTCTACTGAACAGTTTGTACAAAATTCATAAACATCGCCCAAATGCCCAAGTGTCCAGGATCAAGGATATCGAGAAAAATTGAACTATTTGAGTATATTTAATATTGCTGATGTTTGTTTACTATTTTACTGGCCCTCAAATGTTGATTAAATACATAATTAAAATGAGGTTTATTCAAATCGATTCAGTATTTTCTACTGAACATTTTGTACAAATTTCATAAATATCGCCTAAATACCCAAGTGTCCAGGATCCAGCATATCGAGAAAAGTTGAACTATTTGAGTATATTAAATATTGCTGATGTTTGTTTAATATTTTACTGGCCCTCAAATGTTGATCAAATGCATAATTGAAATGAGGGTTATCCAAATCTATTCCAAATTTTCAACTGAACATTTTGTACAAATTTCATAAATATCGCCTAAATGCCCAAGTGTCCAGGATCCAGCATATCGAGAAAAGTTGAACTATTTGAGTTTATTATATATTGATGTTATTTGTTTACAATATCACTGGCCCTCAAGGGTTGATTAAATTCATAATTAAAATGAGGGTTATTCAAATCGATTCCAAATGTTCTACTGAACATTTTCTACAAATTTCATAAACATCGCCCAAATGCCCAAGTGTCCCGGATCCAGCATATCGAGAAAAGTTGAACTATTTGAGTTTATAATATATTGATGTTATTTGTTTACAATATCATTGGCCCTTAAGGGTTGATTAAATTCATAATTAGAATGAGGGTAATTCAAATCGTTTCCAAATGTTCTACTGAACATTTTCTACAAATTTAATAAACATCGTCCAAATGCCCAAGAGTCCAGGATCCAGCATATCGAGAAAAGTTGAACTATTTGAGTTTATTATATATTGATGTTATTTGTTTACAATATCACTGGCCCTCAAGGGTTGATTAAATGCATAATTAAAATGAGGGTTATTCAAATCGATTCCAAATGTTCTACTGAACATTTTGTACAAAATTCATAATCATCGCCTAAATGCCCAAGTGTCCAGGATCCAGCATATCGAGAAAAGTTGAACTATTTGAGTATATTAAATATTGCTGATGTTTGTTTAATATTTTACTGGCCCTGAAGTGTTGACCAAATGCATAATTGAAATGAGGGTTATTCAAATCGATTCCAAATGTTCTACTGAACAGTTTGTACAAAATTCATAAACATCGCCCAAATGCCCAAGTGTCCAGGATCAAGCATATCGAGAAAAATTGAACTATTTGGGTATATTAAATATTGCTGATGTTTGTTTACTATTTTACTGGCCCTCAAATGTTGATTAAATGCATAATTAAAATGAGGGTTATTCAAATCGATTCCAAATTTTCTACTGAACATTTTGTACAAATTTCATAAATATCGCCTAAATGCCCAAGTGTCCAGGATCCAGCATATCGAGAAAAGTTGAACTATTTGAGTTTATAATATATTGATGTTATTTGTTTACAATATCATTGGCCCTTAAGGGTTGATTAAATTCATAATTAGAATGAGGGTAATTCAAATCGTTTCCAAATGTTCTACTGAACATTTTCTACAAATTTAATAAACATCGTCCAAATGTACAAAGTGTCCAGGATCCAGCATATCGAGAAATGTTGAACTATTTGAGTATATTAAATATTGCTGATGTTTGTTTACTATTTTACTGGCCCTCAAGTGTTGACCAAATGCATAATTGAAATGAGGGTTATCCAAATCTATTCCAAATTTTCTACTGAACATTTTGTACAAATTTCATAAATATCGCCTAAATGCCCAAGTGTCCAGGATCCTGCATATCGAGAAATGTTGAACTATTTGAGTATATTAAATATTGCTGATGTTTGTTTACTATTTTACTGGCCCTCAAATGTTGATTAAATGCATAATTAAAATGAGGGGTTATTCAAATCGATTCCAAATTTTCTACTGAACATTTTGTACAAATTTCATAAATATCGCCTAAATGCCCAAGTGTCCAGGATCCTGCATATCGAGAAATGTTGAACTATTTGAGTATATTAAATATTGATGTTATTTGTTTACAATATCACTGGCCCTCAAGGGTTGATTAAATGCATAATTAAAATGAGGGTTATTCAAATCGATTCCAAATATTCTATTGAACATTTTCTACAAATTTCATAAACATCGCCCAAATGCCCAAGTGTCCCGGATCCAGCATATCGAGAAAAGTTGAACTATTTGAGTTTATAATATATTGATGTTATTTGTTTACAATATCACTGGCCCTCAAGGGTTGATTAAATGCATAATTAAAATGAGGGTTATTCAAATCGATTCCAAATTTTCTACTGAACATTTTGTACAAATTTCATAAATATCGCCTAAATGCCCAAAGTGTCCAGGATCCAGCATATCGATAAATGTTGAACTATTTGAGTATATTAAATATTGCTGATGTTTGTTTACTATTTTACCGGCCCTCAAGTGTTGACCAAATGCATAATTGAAATGAGGGTTATCCAAATCTATTCCAAATTTTCTACTGAACATTTTGTACAAAATTCATAAACATCGCCCAAATGCCCAAGTGTCCAGGATCAAGCATATCGAGAAAAATTGAACTATTTGAGTATATTAAATATTGCTGATGTTTGTTTACTATTTTACTGGCCCTCAAATGTTGATCAAATGCATAATTGAAATGAGGGATATCCAAATCGATTCCAAATGTTCTACTGAACATTTTCTACAAATTTCATAAACATCGCCCAAATGCCCAAGTGTCCCGGATCCAGCATATCGAGAAAAGTTGAACTATTTGAGTATATTAAATATTGATGATGTTTGTTTACTATTTTACTGGCCCTGAAGTGTTGACCAAATGCATAATTGAAATGAGGGTTATCCAAATCTATTCCAAATTTTCTACTGAACAGTTTGTACAAAATTCATAAATATCGCCAAATGCCCAAGTGTCCAGGATCAAGCATATCGAGAAAAATTGAACTATTTGAGTATATTAAATATTGCTGATGTTTGTTTACTATTTTACTGGCCCTCAAGTGTTGACCAAATGCATAATTGAAATGAGGGTTATCCAAATCTATTCCAAATTTTCTACTGAACATATTGTACAAATTTCATAAATATCGCCTAAATGCCCAAGTGTCCAGGATCCAGCATATCGAGAAAAGTTGAACTATTTGAGTTTATTATATATTGATGTTATTTGTTTACAATATCACTGGCCCTCAAGGGTTGATTAAATGCATAATTAAAATGAGTGTTATTCAAATCGATTCCAAATGTTCTACTGAACAGTTTTACAAAATTCATAAACATCGCCCAAATGCCCAAGTGTCCAGGATCAAGGATATCGAGAAAAATTGAACTATTTGAGTATATTTAATATTGCTGATGTTTGTTTACTATTTTACTGGCCCTCAAATGTTGATTAAATACATAATTAAAATGAGGTTTATTCAAATCGATTCCGTATTTTCTACTGAACATTTTGTACAAATTTCATAAATATCGCCTAAATACCCAAGTGTCCAGGATCCAGCATATCGAGAAAAGTTGAACTATTTGAGTATATTAAATATTGCTGATGTTTGTTTAATATTTTACTGGCCCTCAAATGTTGATCAAATGCATAATTGAAATGAGGGTTATCCAAATCTATTCCAAATTTTCAACTGAACATTTTGTACAAATTTCATAAATATCGCCTAAATGCCCAAGTGTCCAGGATCCAGCATATCGAGAAAAGTTGAACTATTTGAGTTTATTATATATTGATGTTATTTGTTTACAATATCACTGACCCTCAAGGGTTGATAAAATGCATAATTAAAATGAGGGTTATTCAAATCGATTCCAAATGTTCTACTGAACATTTTGTACAAAATTCATTATCATCGCCCAGATGCCCAAGTGTCCAGGATCCAGCATATCGAGAAAAGTTGAACTATTTGAGTATATTAAATATTGCTGATGTTTGTTTACTATTTTACTGGCCCTCAAGGGTTGATTAAATGCATAATTAAAATGAGGGTTATTCAAATCGATTCCAAATGTTCTACTGAAAATATTCTACAAATTTCATAAACATCGCCCAAATGCCCAAGTGTCCAGGATCCAGCATATCGAGAGAAGTTGAACTATTTGAGTATATTAAATATTGCTGATGTTTGTTTACTATTTTACTGGCCCTCAAATGTTGATCAAATGCATAATTGAAATGAGGGATATCCAAATCGATTCCAAATGTTCTACTGAACATTTTCTACAAATTTCATAAACATCGCCCAAATGCCCAAGTGTCCAGGATCAAGCATATCGAGAAAAATTGAACTATTTGAGTATATTAAATATTGCTGATGTTTGTTTACTATTTTACTGGCCCTCAAGTGTTGAATAAATGCATAATTAAAATGAGGGTTATTCAAATCGATTCCAAATGTTCTACTGAAAATATTCTACAAATTTCATAAACATCGCCCAAATGCCCAAGTGTCCAGGATCCAGCATATCGAGAAAAGTTGAACTATTTGAGTTTATTATATATTGATGTTATTTGTTTACAATATCACTGACCCTCAAGGGTTGATTAAATGCATAATTAAAATGAGTGTTATTCAAATCGATTCCAAATGTTCTACTGAACATTTTGTACAAAATTCATAATCATCGCCCAGATGCCCAAGTGTCCAGGATCCAGCATATCGAGAAAAGTTGAACTATTTGAGTTTATTATATATTGATGTTATTTGTTTACAATATCACTGACCCTCAAGGGTTGATAAAATGCATAATTAAAATGAGGGTTATTCAAATCGATTCCAAATGTTCTACTGAACATTTTGTACAAAATTCATAATTATCGCCCAAATGCCCAAGTGTCCAGGATCAAGCATATCGAGAAAAGTTGAACTATTTGAGTTTATTATATATTGATGTTATTTGTTTACAATATCACTGGCCCTCAAGGGTTGATTAAATGCATAATTAAAATGAGGGTTATTCAAATCGATTCCAAATGTTCTACTGAACATTTTCTACAAATTTCATAAACATCGCCCAAATGCCCAAGTGTCCCGGATCCAGCATATCGAGAAAAGTTGAACTATTTGAGTTTATAATATATTGATGTTATTTGTTTACAATATCATTGGCCCTTAAGGGTTGATTAAATTCATAATTAGAATGAGGGTAATTCAAATCGTTTCCAAATGTTCTACTGAACATTTTCTACAAATTTAATAAACATCGTCCAAATGCCCAAGTTTCCAGGATCCAGCATATCGAGAAAAGTTGAACTATTTGAGTTTATAATATATTGATGATATTTGTTTACAATATCACTGGCCCTCAAGGGTTGATTAAATGCATAATTAAAATGAGGGTTATTCAAATCGATTCCAAATGTTCTACTGAACAGTTTGTACAAAATTCATAAACATCGCCCAAATGCCCAAGTGTCCAGGATCAAGCATATCGAGAAAAATTGAACTATTTGAGTATATTAAATATTGCTGATGTTTGTTTACTATTTTACTGGCCCTCAAATGTTGATTAAATGCATAATTAAAATGAGGGTTATTCAAATCGATTCCAAATTTTCTACTGAACATTTTGTACAAATTTCATAAATATCGCCTAAATTCCCAAGTGTGCAGGATCCAGCATATCGAGAAATGTTGAACTATTTGAGTATATTAAATATTGCTGATGTTTGTTTACTATTTTACTGGCCCTCAAGTGTTGACCAAATGCATAATTGAAATGAGGGTTATCCAAATCTATTCCAAATTTTCTACTGAACATTTTGTACAAATTTCATAAATATCGCCTAAATGCCCAAGTGTCCAGGATCCAGCATATCGAGAAAAGTTGAACTATTTGAGTTTATTATATATTGATGTTATTTGTTTACAATATCACTGGCCCTCAAGGGTTGATTAAATGCATAATTAAAATGAGGGTTATTCAAATCGATTCCAAATATTCTACTGAACATTTTCTACAAATTTCATAAACATAGCCCAAATGCCCAAGTGTCCCGGATCCAGCATATCGAGAAAAGTTGAACTATTTGAGTTTATAATATATTGATGTTATTTGTTTACAATATCACTGGCCCTCAAGGGTTGATTAAATGCATAATTAAAATGAGGGTTATTCAAATCGATTCCAAATTTTCTACTGAACATTTTGTACAAATTTTATAAATATCGCCTAAATGCCCAAGTGTCCAGGATCCAGCATATCGATAAATGTTGAACTATTTGAGTATATTATATATTGCTGATGTTTTTTTACTATTTTACTGGCCCTCAAGTGTTGACCAAATGCATAATTGAAATGAGGGTTATCCAAATCTATTTCAAATTTTCTACTGAACATTTTGTACAAATTTCATAAATATCGCCTAAATGCCCAAGTGTCCAGGATCCAGCATATCGAGAAAAGTTGAACTATTTGAGTTTATTATATATTGATGTTATTTGTTTACAATATCACTGGCCCTCAAGGGTTGATTATATGCATAATTAAAATGAGGGTTATTCAAATCGATTCCAAATATTCTACTGAACATTTTCTACAAATTTCATAAACATCGCCCAAATGCCCAAGTGTCCCGGATCCAGCATATCGAGAAAAGTTGAACTATTTGAGTTTATAATATATTGATGTTATTTGTTTACAATATCACTGGCCCTCAAGGGTTGATTAAATGCATAATTAAAATGAGGGTTATTCAAATCGATTCCAAATGTTCTACTGAACATTTTCTACAAATATCATAAACATCACCCAAATGCCCAAGTGTCCAGGATCCAGCATATTGAGAAAAGTTGAACTATTTGAGTATATTAAATATTGATGATATTTGTTTACAATATCATTGGCCCTTAAGGGTTGATTAAATTCATAATTAGAATGAGGGTAATTCAAATCGATTCCAAATGTTCTACTGAACATTTTCTACAAATTTCATAAACATCGCCCAAATGCCCAAGTGTCCCGGATCCAGCATATCGAGAAAAGTTGAACTATTTGAGTTTATAATATATTGATGATATTTGTTTACAATATCATTGGCCCTTAAGGGATGATTAAATGCATAATTAAAATGAGGGTTATTCAAATCGATTCCAAATGTTCTACTGAACATTTTCTACAAATTTCATAAACATCGCCCAAATGCCCAAGTGTCCCGGATCCAGCATATCGAGAAAAGTTGAACTATTTGAGTTTATAATATATTGATGTTATTTGTTTACAATATCACTGGCCCTCAAGTGTTGACCAAATGCATAATTGAAATGAGGGTTATCCAAATCTATTCCAAATTGTCTACTGAACATTTTCTACAAATTTCATAAACATCGCCCAAATGCCCAAGTGTCCCGGATCCAGCATATCGAGAAAAGTTGAACTATTTGAGTTTATAATATATTGATGTTATTTGTTTACAATATCACTGGCCCTCAAGTGTTGACCAAATGCATAATTGAAATGAGGGTTATCCAAATCTATTCCAAATTGTCTACTGAACATTTTCTACAAATTTCATAAACATCGCCCAAATGCCCAAGTGTCCCGGATCCAGCATATCGAGAAAAGTTGAACTATTTGAGTTTATAATATATTGATGATATTTGTTTACAATATCACTGGCCCTCAAGGGTTGATTAAATGCATAATTAAAATGAGGGTTATTCAAATCGATTCCAAATGTTCTACTGAACAGTTTGTACAAAATTCATAAACATCGCCCAAATGCCCAAGTGTCCAGGATCAAGCATATCGAGAAAAATTGAACTATTTGAGTATATTAAATATTGCTGATGTTTGTTTACTATTTTACTGGCCCTCAAATGTTGATTAAATGCATAATTAAAATGAGGGTTATTCAAATCGATTCCAAATTTTCTACTGAACATTTTGTACAAATTTCATAAATATCGCCTAAATGCCCAAGTGTGCAGGATCCAGCATATCGAGAAATGTTGAACTATTTGAGTATATTAAATATTGCTGATGTTTGTTTACTATTTTACTGGCCCTCATGTGTTGACCAAATGCATAATTGAAATGAGGGTTATCCAAATCTATTCCAAATTTTCTACTGAACATTTTGTACAAATTTCATAAATATCGCCTAAATGCCCAAGTGTCCAGGATCCAGCATATCGAGAAATGTTGAACTATTTGAGTATATTAAATATTGCTGATGTTTGTTTACTATTTTACTGGCCCTCAAGGGTTGATTAAATGCATAATTAAAATGAGGGTTATTCAAATCGATTCCAAATGTTCTACTGAACATTTTCTACAAATTTCATAAACATCGTCCAAATGCCCAAGTGTCCAGGATCCAGCATATCGAGAAAAGTTGAACTATTTGAGTTTATAATATATTGATGTTATTTGTTTACAATATCACTGGCCCTCAAGGGTTGATTAAATGCATAATTAAAATGAGGGTTATTCAAATCGATTCCAAATGTTCTAACGAACATTTTCTACAAATTTCATAAACATCGCCCAAATGCCCAAGTGTCCCGGATCCAGCATATCGAGAAAAGTTGAACTATTTGAGTTTATAATATATTGATGTTATTTGTTTACAATATCACTGGCCCTCAAGGGTTGATTAAATGCATAATTAAAATGAGGGTTATTCAAATCGATTCCAAATGTTCTACTGAACATTTTCTACAAATTTCATAAACATCGCCCAAATGCCCAAGTGTCCCGGATCCAGCATATCGAGAAAAGTTGAACTATTTGAGTTTATAATATATTGATGTTATTTGTTTACAATATCACTGGCCCTCAAGGGTTGATTAAATGCATAATTAAAATGAGGGTTATTCAAATCGATTCCAAATTTTCTACTGAACATTTTGTACAAATTTCATAAATATCGCCTAAATGCCCAAGTGTCCAGGATCCAGCATATCGAGAAAAGTTGAACTATTTGAGTATATTAAATATTGCTGATGTTTTTTTAATATTTTACTGGCCCTGAAGTGTTGACCAAATGCATAATTGAAATGAGGGTTATTCAAATCGATTCCAAATGTTCTACTGAACAGTTTGTACAAAATTCATAAACATCGCCCAAATGCCCAAGTGTCCAGGATCAAGCATATCGAGAAAAATTGAACTATTTGAGTATATTAAATATTGCTGATGTTTGTTTACTATTTTACTGGCCCTCAAATGTTGATTAAATGCATAATTAAAATGAGGGTTATTCAAATCGATTCCAAATTTTCTACTGAACATTTTGTACAAATTTCATAAATATCGCCTAAATGCCCAAGTGTCCAGGATCCAGCATATCGAGAAAAGTTGAACTATTTGAGTTTATAATATATTGATGTTATTTGTTTACAATATTACTGGCCCTCAAGGGTTGATTAAATGCATAATTAAAATGAGGGTTATTCAAATCGATTCCAAATGTTCTACTGAACATTTTGTACAAATTTCATAAATATCGCCTAAATGCCCAAGTGTCCAGGATCCAGCATATCGAGAAAAGTTGAACTATTTGAGTATATTAAATATTGCTGATGTTTGTTTACTATTTTACTGGCCCTCAAGTGTTGACCAAATGCATAATTAAAATGAGGGTTATTCAAATCGATTCCAAATGTTCTACTGAACATTTTCTACAAATTTCATAAACATCGCCCAAATGCCCAAGTGTCCCGGATCCAGCATATCGAGAAAAGTTGAACTATTTGAGTTTATAATATATTGATGTTATTTGTTTACAATATCACTGGCCCTCAAGGGTTGATTAAATGCATAATTAAAATGAGGGTTATTCAAATCGATTCCAAATGTTCTACTGAACATTTTCTACAAATATCATAAACATCACCCAAATGCCCAAGTGTCCAGGATCCAGCATATTGAGAAAAGTTGAACTATTTGAGTATATTAAATATTGATGATATTTGTTTACAATATCATTGGCCCTTAAGGGTTGATTAAATTCATAATTAGAATGAGGGTAATTCAAATCGATTCCAAATGTTCTACTGAACATTTTCTACAAATTTCATAAACATCGCCCAAATGCCCAAGTGTCCCGGATCCAGCATATCGAGAAAAGTTGAACTATTTGAGTTTATAATATATTGATGATATTTGTTTACAATATCATTGGCCCTTAAGGGATGATTAAATGCATAATTAAAATGAGGGTTATTCAAATCGATTCCAAATGTTCTACTGAACATTTTCTACAAATTTCATAAACATCGCCCAAATGCCCAAGTGTCTCGGATCCAGCATATCGAGAAAAGTTGAACTATTTGAGTTTATAATATATTGATGTTATTTGTTTACAATATCACTGGCCCTCAAGTGTTGACCAAATGCATAATTGAAATGAGGGTTATCCAAATCTATTCCAAATTGTCTACTGAACATTTTCTACAAATTTCATAAACATCGCCCAAATGCCCAAGTGTCCCGGATCCAGCATATCGAGAAAAGTTGAACTATTTGAGTTTATAATATATTGATGTTATTTGTTTACAATATCACTGGCCCTCAAGAATTGATTAAATGCATAATTAAAATGAGGGTTATTCAAATCGATTCCAAATGTTCTACTGAACATTTTCTACAAATATCATAAACATCACCCAAATGCCCAAGTGTCCAGGATCCAGCATATTGAGAAAAGTTGAACTATTTGAGTATATTAAATATTGATGATATTTGTTTACAATATCATTGGCCCTTAAGGGTTGATTAAATTCATAATTAGAATGAGGGTAATTCAAATCGATTCCAAATGTTCTACTGAACATTTTCTACAAATTTCATAAACATCGCCCAAATGCCCAAGTGTCCCGGATCCAGCATATCGAGAAAAGTTGAACTATTTGAGTTTATAATATATTGATGATATTTGTTTACAATATCATTGGCCCTTAAGGGATGATTAAATGCATAATTAAAATGAGGGTTATTCAAATCGATTCCAAATGTTCTACTGAACATTTTCTACAAATTTCATAAACATCGCCCAAATGCCCAAGTGTCCCGGATCCAGCATATCGAGAAAAGTTGAACTATTTGAGTTTATAATATATTGATGTTATTTGTTTACAATATCACTGGCCCTCAAGTGTTGACCAAATGCATAATTGAAATGAGGGTTATCCAAATCTATTCCAAATTGTCTACTGAACATTTTCTACAAATTTCATAAACATCGCCCAAATGCCCAAGTGTCCCGGATCCAGCATATCGAGAAAAGTTGAACTATTTGAGTTTATAATATATTGATGATATTTGTTTACAATATCACTGGCCCTCAAGGGTTGATTAAATGCATAATTAAAATGAGGGTTATTCAAATCGATTCCAAATGTTCTACTGAACAGTTTGTACAAAATTCATAAACATCGCCCAAATGCCCAAGTGTCCAGGATCAAGCATATCGAGAAAAATTGAACTATTTGAGTATATTAAATATTGCTGATGTTTGTTTACTATTTTACTGGCCCTCAAATGTTGATTAAATGCATAATTAAAATGAGGGTTATTCAAATCGATTCCAAATTTTCTACTGAACATTTTGTACAAATTTCATAAATATCGCCTAAATGCCCAAGTGTGCAGGATCCAGCATATCGAGAAATGTTGAACTATTTGAGTATATTAAATATTGCTGATGTTTGTTTACTATTTTACTGGCCCTCATGTGTTGACCAAATGCATAATTGAAATGAGGGTTATCCAAATCTATTCCAAATTTTCTACTGAAAATTTTGTACAAATTTCATAAATATCGCCTAAATGCCCAAGTGTCCAGGATCCAGCATATCGAGAAAAGTTGAACTATTTGAGTTTATTATATATTGATGTTATTTGTTTACAATATCACTGGCCCTCAAGGGTTGATTAAATTCATAATTAAAATGAGGGTTATTCAAATCGATTCCAAATGTTCTACTGAACATTTTCTACAAATTTCATAAACATCGCCCAAATGCCCAAGTGTCCCGGATCCAGCATATCGAGAAAAGTTGAACTATTTGAGTTTATAATATATTGATGATATTTGTTTACAATATCATTGGCCCTTAAGGGATGATTAAATGCATAATTAAAATGAGGGTTATTCAAATCGATTCCAAATGTTCTACTGAACATTTTCTACAAATTTCATAAACATCGCCCAAATGCCCAAGTGTCCCGGATCCAGCATATCGAGAAAAGTTGAACTATTTGAGTTTATAATATATTGATGTTATTTGTTTACAATATCACTGGCCCTCAAGTGTTGACCAAATGCATAATTGAAATGAGGGTTATCCAAATCTATTCCAAATTGTCTACTGAACATTTTCTACAAATTTCATAAACATCGCCCAAATGCCCAAGTGTCCCGGATCCAGCATATCGAGAAAAGTTGAACTATTTGAGTTTATAATATATTGATGATATTTGTTTACAATATCACTGGCCCTCAAGGGTTGATTAAATGCATAATTAAAATGAGGGTTATTCAAATCGATTCCAAATGTTCTACTGAACAGTTTGTACAAAATTCATAAACATCGCCCAAATGCCCAAGTGTCCAGGATCAAGCATATCGAGAAAAATTGAACTATTTGAGTATATTAAATATTGCTGATGTTTGTTTACTATTTTACTGGCCCTCAAATGTTGATTAAATGCATAATTAAAATGAGGGTTATTCAAATCGATTCCAAATTTTCTACTGAACATTTTGTACAAATTTCATAAATATCGCCTAAATGCCCAAGTGTGCAGGATCCAGCATATCGAGAAATGTTGAACTATTTGAGTATATTAAATATTGCTGATGTTTGTTTACTATTTTACTGGCCCTCATGTGTTGACCAAATGCATAATTGAAATGAGGGTTATCCAAATCTATTCCAAATTTTCTACTGAAAATTTTGTACAAATTTCATAAATATCGCCTAAATGCCCAAGTGTCCAGGATCCAGCATATCGAGAAAAGTTGAACTATTTGAGTTTATTATATATTGATGTTATTTGTTTACAATATCACTGGCCCTCAAGGGTTGATTAAATTCATAATTAAAATGAGGGTTATTCAAATCGATTCCAAATGTTCTACTGAACATTTTCTACAAATTTCATAAACATCGCCCAAATGCCCAAGTGTCCCGGATCCAGCATATCGAGAAAAGTTGAACTATTTGAGTTTATAATATATTGATGTTATTTGTTTACAATATCATTGGCCCTTAAGGGTTGATTAAATTCATAATTAGAATGAGGGTAATTCAAATCGTTTCCAAATGTTCTACTGAACATTTTCTACAAATTTAATAAACATCGTCCAAATGCCCAAGAGTCCAGGATCCAGCATATCGAGAAAAGTTGAACTATTTGAGTTTATTATATATTGATGTTATTTGTTTACAATATCACTGGCCCTCAAGGGTTGATTAAATGCATAATTAAAATGAGGGTTATTCAAATCGATTCCAAATGTTCTACTGAACATTTTGTACAAAATTCATAATCATCGCCTAAATGCCCAAGTGTCCAGGATCCAGCATATCGAGAAAAGTTGAACTATTTGAGTATATTAAATATTGCTGATGTTTGTTTAATATTTTACTGGCCCTGAAGTGTTGACCAAATGCATAATTGAAATGAGGGTTATTCAAATCGATTCCAAATGTTCTACTGAACAGTTTGTACAAAATTCATAAACATCGCCCAAATGCCCAAGTGTCCAGGATCAAACATATCGAGAAAAATTGAACTATTTGAGTATATTAAATATTGCTGATGTTTGTTTACTATTTTACTGGCCCTCAAATGTTGATTAAATGCATAATTAAAATGAGGGTTATTCAAATCGATTCCAAATTTTCTACTGAACATTTTGTACAAATTTCATAAATATCGCCTAAATGCCCAAGTGTCCAGGATCCAGCATATCGAGAAAAGTTGAACTATTTGAGTTTATAATATATTGATGTTATTTGTTTACAATATCATTGGCCCTTAAGGGTTGATTAAATTCATAATTAGAATGAGGGTAATTCAAATCGTTTCCAAATGTTCTACTGAACATTTTCTACAAATTTAATAAACATCGTCCAAATGCCCAAGAGTCCAGGATCCAGCATATCGAGAAAAGTTGAACTATTTGAGTTTATTATATATTGATGTTATTTGTTTACAATATCACTGGCCCTCAAGGGTTGATTAAATGCATAATTAAAATGAGGGTTATTCAAATCGATTCCAAATGTTCTACTGAACATTTTGTACAAAATTCATAATCATCGCCTAAATGCCCAAGTGTCCAGGATCCAGCATATCGAGAAAAGTTGAACTATTTGAGTATATTAAATATTGCTGATGTTTGTTTAATATTTTACTGGCCCTGAAGTGTTGACCAAATGCATAATTGAAATGAGGGTTATTCAAATCGATTCCAAATGTTCTACTGAACAGTTTGTACAAAATTCATAAACATCGCCCAAATGCCCAAGTGTCCAGGATCAAACATATCGAGAAAAATTGAACTATTTGAGTATATTAAATATTGCTGATGTTTGTTTACTATTTTACTGGCCCTCAAATGTTGATTAAATGCATAATTAAAATGAGGGTTATTCAAATCGATTCCAAATTTTCTACTGAACATTTTGTACAAATTTCATAAATATCGCCTAAATGCCCAAGTGTCCAGGATCCAGCATATCGAGAAAAGTTGAACTATTTGAGTTTATAATATATTGATGTTATTTGTTTACAATATCATTGGCCCTTAAGGGTTGATTAAATTCATAATTAGAATGAGGGTAATTCAAATCGTTTCCAAATGTTCTACTGAACATTTTCTACAAATTTAATAAACATCGTCCAAATGTACAAAGTGTCCAGGATCCAGCATATCGAGAAATGTTGAACTATTTGAGTATATTAAATATTGCTGATGTTTGTTTACTATTTTACTGGCCCTCAAGTGTTGACCAAATGCATAATTGAAATGAGGGTTATCCAAATCTATTCCAAATTTTCTACTGAACATTTTGTACAAATTTCATAAATATCGCCTAAATGCCCAAGTGTCCAGGATCCTGCATATCGAGAAATGTTGAACTATTTGAGTATATTAAATATTGCTGATGTTTGTTTACTATTTTACTGGCCCTCAAATGTTGATTAAATGCATAATTAAAATGAGGGTTATTCAAATCGATTCCAAATTTTCTACTGAACATTTTGTACAAATTTCATAAATATCGCCTAAATGCCCAAGTGTCCAGGATCCTGCATATCGAGAAATGTTGAACTATTTGAGTATATTAAATATTGATGTTATTTGTTTACAATATCACTGGCCCTCAAGGGTTGATTAAATGCATAATTAAAATGAGGGTTATTCAAATCGATTCCAAATATTCTATTGAACATTTTCTACAAAATTCATAAACATCGCCCAAATGCCCAAGTGTCCAGGATCCAGCATATCGAGAAAAATTGAACTATTTGAGTATATTAAATATTGCTGATGTTTGTTTACTATTTTACTGGCCCTCAAATGTTGATTAAATGCATAATTAAAATGAGGGTTATTCAAATCGATTCCAAATTTTCTACTGAACATTTTGTACAAATTTCATAAATATCGCCTAAATGCCCAAGTGTCCAGGATCCTGCATATCGAGTAATGTTGAACTATTTGAGTATATTAAATATTGCTGATGTTTGTTTACTATTTTACTGGCCCTCAAGTGTTGACCAAATGCATAATTGAAATGAGGGTTATCCAAATCTATTCCAAATTTTCTACTGAACATTTTGTACAAATTTCATAAATATCGCCTAAATGCCCAAGTGTCCAGGATCCAGCATATCGAGAAAAGTTGAACTATTTGAGTATATTAAATATTGCTGATGTTTGTTAACTATTTTACTGGCCCTCAAATGTTGATCAAATGCATAATTGAAATGAGGGATATCCAAATCGATTCCAAATGTTCTACTGAACATTTTCTACAAATTTCATAAACATCGCCCAAATGCCCAAGTGTCCCGGATCCAGCATATCGAGAAAAGTTGAACTATTTGAGTATATTAAATATTGATGATGTTTGTTTACTATTTTACTGGCCCTGAAGTGTTGACCAAATGCATAATTGAAATGAGGGTTATCCAAATCTATTCCAAATTTTCTACTGAACAGTTTGTACAAAATTCATAAATATCGCCTAAATGCCCAAGTGTCCAGGATCCAGTATATCGAGAAAAGTTGAACTATTTGAGTTTATTATATATTGATGTTATTTGTTTACAATATCACTGGCCCTAAAGGGTTAATTAAATTCATAATTAAAATGAGGGTTATTCAAATCGATTCCAAATGTTCTACTGAACATTTTCTACAAATTTCATAAACATCGCCCAAATGCCCAAGTGTCCCGGATCCAGCATATCGAGAAAAGTTGAACTATTTGAGTTTATAATATATTGATGTTATTTGTTTACAATATCATTGGCCCTTAAGGGTTGATTAAATTCATAATTAGAATGAGGGTAATTCAAATCGTTTCCAAATGTTCTACTGAACATTTTCTACAAATTTAATAAACATCGTCCAAATGCCCAAGAGTCCAGGATCCAGCATATCGAGAAAAGTTGAACTATTTGAGTTTATTATATATTGATGTTATTTGTTTACAATATCACTGGCCCTCAAGGGTTGATTAAATGCATAATTAAAATGAGGGTTATTCAAATCGATTCCAAATGTTCTACTGAACATTTTGTACAAAATTCATAATCATCGCCTAAATGCCCAAGTGTCCAGGATCCAGCATATCGAGAAAAGTTGAACTATTTGAGTATATTAAATATTGCTGATGTTTTTTTAATATTTTACTGGCCCTGAAGTGTTGACCAAATGCATAATTGAAATGAGGGTTATTCAAATCGATTCCAAATGTTCTACTGAACAGTTTGTACAAAATTCATAAACATCGCCCAAATGCCCAAGTGTCCAGGATCAAGCATATCGAGAAAAATTGAACTATTTGAGTATATTAAATATTGCTGATGTTTGTTTACTATTTTACTGGCCCTCAAATGTTGATTAAATGCATAATTAAAATGAGGGTTATTCAAATCGATTCCAAATTTTCTACTGAACATTTTGTACAAATTTCATAAATATCGCCTAAATGCCCAAGTGTCCAGGATCCAGCATATCGAGAAAAGTTGAACTATTTGAGTTTATAATATATTGATGTTATTTGTTTACAATATCATTGGCCCTTAAGGGTTGATTAAATTCATAATTAGAATGAGGGTAATTCAAATCGTTTCCAAATGTTCTACTGAACATTTTCTACAAATTTAATAAACATCGTCCAAATGCCCAAGTGTCCCGGATCCAGCATATCGAGAAAAGTTGAACTATTTGAGTTTATAATATATTGATGTTATTTGTTTACAATATCACTGGCCCTCAAGGGTTGATTAAATGCATAATTAAAATGAGGGTTATTCAAATCGATTCCAAATGTTCTACTGAACATTTTCTACAAATTTCATAAACATCGCCCAAATGCCCAAGTGTCCCGGATCCAGCATATCGAGAAAAGTTGAACTATTTGAGTTTATAATATATTGATGTTATTTGTTTACAATATCACTGGCCCTCAAGGGTTGATTAAATGCATAATTAAAATGAGGGTTATTCAAATCGATTCCAAATTTTCTACTGAACATTTTGTACAAATTTCATAAATATCGCCTAAATGCCCAAGTGTCCAGGATCCAGCATATCGAGAAAAGTTGAACTATTTGAGTTTATTATATATTGATGTTATTTGTTTACAATATCACTGGCCCTCAAGGGTTGATTAAATGCATAATTAAAATGAGGGTTATTCAAATCGATTCCAAATGTTCTACTGAACATTTTCTACAAATTTCATAAACATCGCCCAAATGCCCAAGTGTCCCGGATCCAGCATATCGAGAAAAGTTGAACTATTTGAGTTTATAATATATTGATGTTATTTGTTTACAATATCACTGGCCCTCTAGGGTTGATTAAATGCATAATTAAAATGAGGGTTATTCAAATCGATTCCAAATGTTCTACTGAACATTTTCTACAAATTTCATAAACATCGCCCAAATGACCAAGTGTCCCGGATCCAGCATATCGAGAAAAGTTGAACTATTTGAGTTTATAATATATTGATGTTATTTGTTTACAATATTACTGGCCCTCAAGGGTTGATTAAATGCATAATTAAAATGAGGGTTATTCAAATCGATTCCAAATGTTCTACTGAACATTTTGTACAAATTTCATAAATATCGCCTAAATGCCCAAGTGTCCAGGATCCAGCATATCGAGAAAAGTTGAACTATTTGAGTATATTAAATATTGCTGATGTTTGTTTACTATTTTACTGGCCCTCAAGTGTTGACCAAATGCATAATTAAAATGAGGGTTATTCAAATCGATTCCAAATGTTCTACTGAACATTTTCTACAAATTTCATAAACATCGCCCAAATGCCCAAGTGTCCCGGATCCAGCATATCGAGAAAAGTTGAACTATTTGAGTTTATAATATATTGATGTTATTTGTTTACAATATCACTGGCCCTCAAGGGTTGATTAAATGCATAATTAAAATGAGGGTTATTCAAATCGATTCCAAATGTTCTACTGAACATTTTCTACAAATATCATAAACATCACCCAAATGCCCAAGTGTCCAGGATCCAGCATATTGAGAAAAGTTGAACTATTTGAGTATATTAAATATTGATGATATTTGTTTACAATATCATTGGCCCTTAAGGGTTGATTAAATTCATAATTAGAATGAGGGTAATTCAAATCGATTCCAAATGTTCTACTGAACATTTTCTACAAATTTCATAAACATCGCCCAAATGCCCAAGTGTCCCGGATCCAGCATATCGAGAAAAGTTGAACTATTTGAGTTTATAATATATTGATGATATTTGTTTACAATATCATTGGCCCTTAAGGGATGATTAAATGCATAATTAAAATGAGGGTTATTCAAATCGATTCCAAATGTTCTACTGAACATTTTCTACAAATTTCATAAACATCGCCCAAATGCCCAAGTGTCCCGGATCCAGCATATCGAGAAAAGTTGAACTATTTGAGTATATTAAATATTGATGATATTTGTTTACAATATCATTGGCCCTTAAGGGTTGATTAAATTCATAATTAGAATGAGGGTAATTCAAATCGATTCCAAATGTTCTACTGAACATTTTCTACAAATTTCATAAACATCGCCCAAATGCCCAAGTGTCCCGGATCCAGCATATCGAGAAAAGTTGAACTATTTGAGTTTATAATATATTGATGTTATTTGTTTACAATATCACTGGCCCTCAAGTGTTGACCAAATGCATAATTGAAATGAGGGTTATCCAAATCTATTCCAAATTGTCTACTGAACATTTTCTACAAATTTCATAAACATCGCCCAAATGCCCAAGTGTCCCGGATCCAGCATATCGAGAAAAGTTGAACTATTTGAGTTTATAATATATTGATGTTATTTGTTTACAATATCACTGGCCCTCAAGAATTGATTAAATGCATAATTAAAATGAGGGTTATTCAAATCGATTCCAAATGTTCTACTGAACATTTTCTACAAATATCATAAACATCACCCAAATGCCCAAGTGTCCAGGATCCAGCATATTGAGAAAAGTTGAACTATTTGAGTATATTAAATATTGATGATATTTGTTTACAATATCATTGGCCCTTAAGGGTTGATTAAATTCATAATTAGAATGAGGGTAATTCAAATCGATTCCAAATGTTCTACTGAACATTTTCTACAAATTTCATAAACATCGCCCAAATGCCCAAGTGTCCCGGATCCAGCATATCGAGAAAAGTTGAACTATTTGAGTTTATAATATATTGATGATATTTGTTTACAATATCATTGGCCCTTAAGGGATGATTAAATGCATAATTAAAATGAGGGTTATTCAAATCGATTCCAAATGTTCTACTGAACATTTTCTACAAATTTCATAAACATCGCCCAAATGCCCAAGTGTCCCGGATCCAGCATATCGAGAAAAGTTGAACTATTTGAGTTTATAATATATTGATGTTATTTGTTTACAATATCACTGGCCCTCAAGTGTTGACCAAATGCATAATTGAAATGAGGGTTATCCAAATCTATTCCAAATTGTCTACTGAACATTTTCTACAAATTTCATAAACATCGCCCAAATGCCCAAGTGTCCCGGATCCAGCATATCGAGAAAAGTTGAACTATTTGAGTTTATAATATATTGATGATATTTGTTTACAATATCACTGGCCCTCAAGGGTTGATTAAATGCATAATTAAAATGAGGGTTATTCAAATCGATTCCAAATGTTCTACTGAACAGTTTGTACAAAATTCATAAACATCGCCCAAATGCCCAAGTGTCCAGGATCAAGCATATCGAGAAAAATTGAACTATTTGAGTATATTAAATATTGCTGATGTTTGTTTACTATTTTACTGGCCCTCAAATGTTGATTAAATGCATAATTAAAATGAGGGTTATTCAAATCGATTCCAAATTTTCTACTGAACATTTTGTACAAATTTCATAAATATCGCCTAAATGCCCAAGTGTGCAGGATCCAGCATATCGAGAAATGTTGAACTATTTGAGTATATTAAATATTGCTGATGTTTGTTTACTATTTTACTGGCCCTCATGTGTTGACCAAATGCATAATTGAAATGAGGGTTATCCAAATCTATTCCAAATTTTCTACTGAAAATTTTGTACAAATTTCATAAATATCGCCTAAATGCCCAAGTGTCCAGGATCCAGCATATCGAGAAAAGTTGAACTATTTGAGTTTATTATATATTGATGTTATTTGTTTACAATATCACTGGCCCTCAAGGGTTGATTAAATTCATAATTAAAATGAGGGTTATTCAAATCGATTCCAAATGTTCTACTGAACATTTTCTACAAATTTCATAAACATCGCCCAAATGCCCAAGTGTCCCGGATCCAGCATATCGAGAAAAGTTGAACTATTTGAGTTTATAATATATTGATGTTATTTGTTTACAATATCATTGGCCCTTAAGGGTTGATTAAATTCATAATTAGAATGAGGGTAATTCAAATCGTTTCCAAATGTTCTACTGAACATTTTCTACAAATTTAATAAACATCGTCCAAATGCCCAAGAGTCCAGGATCCAGCATATCGAGAAAAGTTGAACTATTTGAGTTTATTATATATTGATGTTATTTGTTTACAATATCACTGGCCCTCAAGGGTTGATTAAATGCATAATTAAAATGAGGGTTATTCAAATCGATTCCAAATGTTCTACTGAACATTTTGTACAAAATTCATAATCATCGCCTAAATGCCCAAGTGTCCAGGATCCAGCATATCGAGAAAAGTTGAACTATTTGAGTATATTAAATATTGCTGATGTTTGTTTAATATTTTACTGGCCCTGAAGTGTTGACCAAATGCATAATTGAAATGAGGGTTATTCAAATCGATTCCAAATGTTCTACTGAACAGTTTGTACAAAATTCATAAACATCGCCCAAATGCCCAAGTGTCCAGGATCAAACATATCGAGAAAAATTGAACTATTTGAGTATATTAAATATTGCTGATGTTTGTTTACTATTTTACTGGCCCTCAAATGTTGATTAAATGCATAATTAAAATGAGGGTTATTCAAATCGATTCCAAATTTTCTACTGAACATTTTGTACAAATTTCATAAATATCGCCTAAATGCCCAAGTGTCCAGGATCCAGCATATCGAGAAAAGTTGAACTATTTGAGTTTATAATATATTGATGTTATTTGTTTACAATATCATTGGCCCTTAAGGGTTGATTAAATTCATAATTAGAATGAGGGTAATTCAAATCGTTTCCAAATGTTCTACTGAACATTTTCTACAAATTTAATAAACATCGTCCAAATGCCCAAGAGTCCAGGATCCAGCATATCGAGAAAAGTTGAAACTATTTGAGTTTATTATATATTGATGTTATTTGTTTACAATATCACTGGCCCTCAAGGGTTGATTAAATGCATAATTAAAATGAGGGTTATTCAAATCGATTCCAAATGTTCTACTGAACATTTTGTACAAAATTCATAATCATCGCCTAAATGCCCAAGTGTCCAGGATCCAGCATATCGAGAAAAGTTGAACTATTTGAGTATATTAAATATTGCTGATGTTTGTTTAATATTTTACTGGCCCTGAAGTGTTGACCAAATGCATAATTGAAATGAGGGTTATTCAAATCGATTCCAAATGTTCTACTGAACAGTTTGTACAAAATTCATAAACATCGCCCAAATGCCCAAGTGTCCAGGATCAAACATATCGAGAAAAATTGAACTATTTGAGTATATTAAATATTGCTGATGTTTGTTTACTATTTTACTGGCCCTCAATGTTGATTAAATGCATAATTAAAATGAGGGTTATTCAAATCGATTCCAAATTTTCTACTGAACATTTTGTACAAATTTCATAAATATCGCCTAAATGCCCAAGTGTCCAGGATCCAGCATATCGAGAAAAGTTGAACTATTTGAGTTTATAATATATTGATGTTATTTGTTTACAATATCACTGGCCCTCAAGTGTTGACCAAATGCATAATTGAAATGAGGGTTATCCAAATCTATTCCAAATTGTCTACTGAACATTTTCTACAAATTTCATAAACATCGCCCAAATGCCCAAGTGTCCCGGATCCAGCATATCGAGAAAAGTTGAACTATTTGAGTTTATAATATATTGATGTTATTTGTTTACAATATCACTGGCCCTCAAGAATTGATTAAATGCATAATTAAAATGAGGGTTATTCAAATCGATTCCAAATGTTCTACTGAACATTTTCTACAAATATCATAAACATCACCCAAATGCCCAAGTGTCCAGGATCCAGCATATTGAGAAAAGTTGAACTATTTGAGTATATTAAATATTGATGATATTTGTTTACAATATCATTGGCCCTTAAGGGTTGATTAAATTCATAATTAGAATGAGGGTAATTCAAATCGATTCCAAATGTTCTACTGAACATTTTCTACAAATTTCATAAACATCGCCCAAATGCCCAAGTGTCCCGGATCCAGCATATCGAGAAAAGTTGAACTATTTGAGTTTATAATATATTGATGATATTTGTTTACAATATCATTGGCCCTTAAGGGATGATTAAATGCATAATTAAAATGAGGGTTATTCAAATCGATTCCAAATGTTCTACTGAACATTTTCTACAAATTTCATAAACATCGCCCAAATGCCCAAGTGTCCCGGATCCAGCATATCGAGAAAAGTTGAACTATTTGAGTTTATAATATATTGATGTTATTTGTTTACAATATCACTGGCCCTCAAGTGTTGACCAAATGCATAATTGAAATGAGGGTTATCCAAATCTATTCCAAATTGTCTACTGAACATTTTCTACAAATTTCATAAACATCGCCCAAATGCCCAAGTGTCCCGGATCCAGCATATCGAGAAAAGTTGAACTATTTGAGTTTATAATATATTGATGATATTTGTTTACAATATCACTGGCCCTCAAGGGTTGATTAAATGCATAATTAAAATGAGGGTTATTCAAATCGATTCCAAATGTTCTACTGAACAGTTTGTACAAAATTCATAAACATCGCCCAAATGCCCAAGTGTCCAGGATCAAGCATATCGAGAAAAATTGAACTATTTGAGTATATTAAATATTGCTGATGTTTGTTTACTATTTTACTGGCCCTCAAATGTTGATTAAATGCATAATTAAAATGAGGGTTATTCAAATCGATTCCAAATTTTCTACTGAACATTTTGTACAAATTTCATAAATATCGCCTAAATGCCCAAGTGTGCAGGATCCAGCATATCGAGAAATGTTGAACTATTTGAGTATATTAAATATTGCTGATGTTTGTTTACTATTTTACTGGCCCTCATGTGTTGACCAAATGCATAATTGAAATGAGGGTTATCCAAATCTATTCCAAATTTTCTACTGAAAATTTTGTACAAATTTCATAAATATCGCCTAAATGCCCAAGTGTCCAGGATCCAGCATATCGAGAAAAGTTGAACTATTTGAGTTTATTATATATTGATGTTATTTGTTTACAATATCACTGGCCCTCAAGGGTTGATTAAATTCATAATTAAAATGAGGGTTATTCAAATCGATTCCAAATGTTCTACTGAACATTTTCTACAAATTTCATAAACATCGCCCAAATGCCCAAGTGTCCCGGATCCAGCATATCGAGAAAAGTTGAACTATTTGAGTTTATAATATATTGATGTTATTTGTTTACAATATCATTGGCCCTTAAGGGTTGATTAAATTCATAATTAGAATGAGGGTAATTCAAATCGTTTCCAAATGTTCTACTGAACATTTTCTACAAATTTAATAAACATCGTCCAAATGCCCAAGAGTCCAGGATCCAGCATATCGAGAAAAGTTGAACTATTTGAGTTTATTATATATTGATGTTATTTGTTTACAATATCACTGGCCCTCAAGGGTTGATTAAATGCATAATTAAAATGAGGGTTATTCAAATCGATTCCAAATGTTCTACTGAACATTTTGTACAAAATTCATAATCATCGCCTAAATGCCCAAGTGTCCAGGATCCAGCATATCGAGAAAAGTTGAACTATTTGAGTATATTAAATATTGCTGATGTTTGTTTAATATTTTACTGGCCCTGAAGTGTTGACCAAATGCATAATTGAAATGAGGGTTATTCAAATCGATTCCAAATGTTCTACTGAACAGTTTGTACAAAATTCATAAACATCGCCCAAATGCCCAAGTGTCCAGGATCAAACATATCGAGAAAAATTGAACTATTTGAGTATATTAAATATTGCTGATGTTTGTTTACTATTTTACTGGCCCTCAAATGTTGATTAAATGCATAATTAAAATGAGGGTTATTCAAATCGATTCCAAATTTTCTACTGAACATTTTGTACAAATTTCATAAATATCGCCTAAATGCCCAAGTGTCCAGGATCCAGCATATCGAGAAAAGTTGAACTATTTGAGTTTATAATATATTGATGTTATTTGTTTACAATATCATTGGCCCTTAAGGGTTGATTAAATTCATAATTAGAATGAGGGTAATTCAAATCGTTTCCAAATGTTCTACTGAACATTTTCTACAAATTTAATAAACATCGTCCAAATGCCCAAGAGTCCAGGATCCAGCATATCGAGAAAAGTTGAACTATTTGAGTTTATTATATATTGATGTTATTTGTTTACAATATCACTGGCCCTCAAGGGTTGATTAAATGCATAATTAAAATGAGGGTTATTCAAATCGATTCCAAATGTTCTACTGAACATTTTGTACAAAATTCATAATCATCGCCTAAATGCCCAAGTGTCCAGGATCCAGCATATCGAGAAAAGTTGAACTATTTGAGTATATTAAATATTGCTGATGTTTGTTTAATATTTTACTGGCCCTGAAGTGTTGACCAAATGCATAATTGAAATGAGGGTTATTCAAATCGATTCCAAATGTTCTACTGAACAGTTTGTACAAAATTCATAAACATCGCCCAAATGCCCAAGTGTCCAGGATCAAACATATCGAGAAAAATTGAACTATTTGAGTATATTAAATATTGCTGATGTTTGTTTACTATTTTACTGGCCCTCAAATGTTGATTAAATGCATAATTAAAATGAGGGTTATTCAAATCGATTCCAAATTTTCTACTGAACATTTTGTACAAATTTCATAAATATCGCCTAAATGCCCAAGTGTCCAGGATCCAGCATATCGAGAAAAGTTGAACTATTTGAGTTTATAATATATTGATGTTATTTGTTTACAATATCATTGGCCCTTAAGCGTTGATTAAATTCATAATTAGAATGAGGGTAATTCAAATCGTTTCCAAATGTTCTACTGAACATTTTCTACAAATTTAATAAACATCGTCCAAATGTACAAAGTGTCCAGGATCCAGCATATCGAGAAATGTTGAACTATTTGAGTATATTAAATATTGCTGATGTTTGTTTACTATTTTACTGGCCCTCAAGTGTTGACCAAATGCATAATTGAAATGAGGGTTATCCAAATCTATTCCAAATTTTCTACTGAACATTTTGTACAAATTTCATAAATATCGCCTAAATGCCCAAGTGTCCAGGATCCTGCATATCGAGAAATGTTGAACTATTTGAGTATATTAAATATTGCTGATGTTTGTTTACTATTTTACTGGCCCTCAAATGTTGATTAAATGCATAATTAAAATGAGGGTTATTCAAATCGATTCCAAATTTTCTACTGAACATTTTGTACAAATTTCATAAATATCGCCTAAATGCCCAAGTGTCCAGGATCCTGCATATCGAGAAATGTTGAACAATTTGAGTATATTAAATATTGATGTTATTTGTTTACAATATCACTGGCCCTCAAGGGTTGATTAAATGCATAATTAAAATGAGGGTTATTCAAATCGATTCCAAATATTCTATTGAACATTTTCTACAAAATTCATAAACATCGCCCAAATGCCCAAGTGTCCAGGATCCAGCATATCGAGAAAAATTGAACTATTTGAGTATATTAAATATTGCTGATGTTTGTTTACTATTTTACTGGCCCTCAAATGTTGATTAAATGCATAATTAAAATGAGGGTTATTCAAATCGATTCCAAATTTTCTACTGAACATTTTGTACAAATTTCATAAATATCGCCTAAATGCCCAAGTGTCCAGGATCCTGCATATCGAGTAATGTTGAACTATTTGAGTATATTAAATATTGCTGATGTTTGTTTACTATTTTACTGGCCCTCAAGTGTTGACCAAATGCATAATTGAAATGAGGGTTATCCAAATCTATTCCAAATTTTCTACTGAACATTTTGTAAAAATTTCATAAATATCGCCTAAATGCCCAAGTGTCCAGGATCCAGCATATCGAGAAAAGTTGAACTATTTGAGTATATTAAATATTGCTGATGTTTGTTAACTATTTTACTGGCCCTCAAATGTTGATCAAATGCATAATTGAAATGAGGGATATCCAAATCGATTCCAAATGTTCTACTGAACATTTTCTACAAATTTCATAAACATCGCCCAAATGCCCAAGTGTCCCGGATCCAGCATATCGAGAAAAGTTGAACTATTTGAGTATATTAAATATTGATGATGTTTGTTTACTATTTTACTGGCCCTGAAGTGTTGACCAAATGCATAATTGAAATGAGGGTTATCCAAATCTATTCCAAATTTTCTACTGAACAGTTTGTACAAAATTCATAAATATCGCCTAAATGCCCAAGTGTCCAGGATCCAGTATATCGAGAAAAGTTGAACTATTTGAGTTTATTATATATTGATGTTATTTGTTTACAATATCACTGGCCCTCAAGGGTTAATTAAATTCATAATTAAAATGAGGGTTATTCAAATCGATTCCAAATGTTCTACTGAACATTTTCTACAAATTTCATAAATATCGCCTAAATGCCCAAGTGTCCAGGATCCAGCATATCGAGAAAAGTTGAACTATTTGAGTTTATTATATATTGATGTTATTTGTTTACAATATCACTGGCCCTCAAGGGTTGATTAAATGCATAATTAAAATGAGGGTTATTCAAATCGATTCCAAATTTTCTACTGAACATTTTGTACAAATTTCATAAATATCGCCTAAATGCCCAAGTGTCCAGGATCCAGCATATCGAGAAAAGTTGAACTATTTGAGTTTATAATATATTGATGTTATTTGTTTACAATATCATTGGCCCTTAAGGGTTGATTAAATTCATAATTAGAATGAGGGTAATTCAAATCGTTTCCAAATGTTCTACTGAACATTTTCTACAAATTTAATAAACATCGTCCAAATGTACAAAGTGTCCAGGATCCAGCATATCGAGAAATGTTGAACTATTTGAGTATATTAAATATTGCTGATGTTTGTTTACTATTTTACTGGCCCTCAAGTGTTGACCAAATGCATAATTGAAATGAGGGTTATCCAAATCTATTCCAAATTTTCTACTGAACATTTTGTACAAATTTCATAAATATCGCCTAAATGCCCAAGTGTCCAGGATCCTGCATATCGAGAAATGTTGAACTATTTGAGTATATTAAATATTGCTGATGTTTGTTTACTATTTTACTGGCCCTCAAATGTTGATTAAATGCATAACTAAAATGAGGGTTATTCAAATCGATTCCAAATTTTCTACTGAACATTTTGTACAAATTTCATAAATATCGCCTAAATGCCCAAGTGTCCAGGATCCTGCATATCGAGAAATGTTGAACTATTTGAGTATATTAAATATTGATGTTATTTGTTTACAATATCACTGGCCCTCAAGGGTTGATTAAATGCATAATTAAAATGAGGGTTATTCAAATCGATTCCAAATATTCTATTGAACATTTTCTACAAATTTCATAAACATCGCCCAAATGCCCAAGTGTCCCGGATCCAGCATATCGAGAAAAGTTGAACTATTTGAGTTTATAATATATTAATGTTATTTGTTTACAATATCACTGGCCCTCAAGGGTTGATTAAATGCATAATTAAAATGAGGGTTATTCAAATCGATTCCAAATTTTCTACTGAACATTTTGTACAAATTTCATAAATATCGCCTAAATGCCCAAGTGTCCAGGATCCAGCATATCGATAAATGTTGAACTATTTGAGTATATTAAATATTGCTGATGTTTGTTTACTATTTTACCGGCCCTCAAGTGTTGACCAAATGCATAATTGAAATGAGGGTTATCCAAATCTATTCCAAATTTTCTACTGAACATTTTGTACAAAATTCATAAACATCGCCCAAATGCCCAAGTGTCCAGGATCCAGCATATCGAGAAATATTGAACTATTTGAGTATATTAAATATTGCTGATGTTTGTTTACTATTTTACTGGCCCTCAAATGTTGATTAAATGCATAATTAAAATGAGGGTTATTCAAATCGATTCCAAATTTTCTACTGAACATTTTGTACAAATTTCATAAATATCGCCTAAATGCCCAAGTGTCCAGGATCCTGCATATCGAGTAATGTTGAACTATTTGAGTATATTAAATATTGCTGATGTTTGTTTACTATTTTACTGGCCCTCAAGTGTTGACCAAATGCATAATTGAAATGAGGGTTATCCAAATCTATTCCAAATTGTCTACTGAACATTTTCTACAAATTTCATAAACATCGCCCAAATGCCCAAGTGTCCCGGATCCAGCATATCGAGAAAAGTTGAACTATTTGAGTTTATAATATATTGATGTTATTTGTTTACAATATCACTGGCCCTCAAGAATTGATTAAATGCATAATTAAAATGAGGGTTATTCAAATCGATTCCAAATGTTCTACTGAACATTTTCTACAAATTTCATAAACATCGCCCAAATGCCCAAGTGTCCCGGATCCAGCATATCGAGAAAAGTTGAACTATTTGAGTTTATAATATATTGATGATATTTGTTTACAATATCATTGGCCCTTAAGGGATGATTAAATGCATAATTAAAATGAGGGTTATTCAAATCGATTCCAAATGTTCTACTGAACATTTTCTACAAATTTCATAAACATCGCCCAAATGCCCAAGTGTCCCGGATCCAGCATATCGAGAAAAGTTGAACTATTTGAGTTTATAATATATTGATGTTATTTGTTTACAATATCACTGGCCCTCAAGTGTTGACCAAATGCATAATTGAAATGAGGGTTATCCAAATCTATTCCAAATTGTCTACTGAACATTTTCTACAAATTTCATAAACATCGCCCAAATGCCCAAGTGTCCCGGATCCAGCATATCGAGAAAAGTTGAACTATTTGAGTTTATAATATATTGATGATATTTGTTTACAATATCACTGGCCCTCAAGGGTTGATTAAATGCATAATTAAAATGAGGGTTATTCAAATCGATTCCAAATGTTCTACTGAACAGTTTGTACAAAATTCATAAACATCGCCCAAATGCCCAAGTGTCCAGGATCAAGCATATCGAGAAAAATTGAACTATTTGAGTATATTAAATATTGCTGATGTTTGTTTACTATTTTACTGGCCCTCAAATGTTGATTAAATGCATAATTAAAATGAGGGTTATTCAAATCGATTCCAAATTTTCTACTGAACATTTTGTACAAATTTCATAAATATCGCCTAAATGCCCAAGTGTGCAGGATCCAGCATATCGAGAAATGTTGAACTATTTGAGTATATTAAATATTGCTGATGTTTGTTTACTATTTTACTGGCCCTCATGTGTTGACCAAATGCATAATTGAAATGAGGGTTATCCAAATCTATTCCAAATTTTCTACTGAACATTTTGTACAAATTTCATAAATATCGCCTAAATGCCCAAGTGTCCAGGATCCAGCATATCGAGAAAAGTTGAACTATTTGAGTTTATTATATATTGATGTTATTTGTTTACAATATCACTGGCCCTCAAGGGTTGATTAAATTCATAATTAAAATGAGGGTTATTCAAATCGATTCCAAATGTTCTACTGAACATTTTCTACAAATTTCATAAACATCGCCCAAATGCCCAAGTGTCCCGGATCCAGCATATCGAGAAAAGTTGAACTATTTGAGTTTATAATATATTGATGTTATTTGTTTACAATATCATTGGCCCTTAAGGGTTGATTAAATTCATAATTAGAATGAGGG
>JASXSY010001037.1:0-100188 GCA_034509805.1 Sipha maydis
CGGGCCAGTCGTATTATCGACTTATTGCTGTCGCATTATTATATTCTTTCTTAAAATAAAGTCGTCAACAAATTATTATTGTCTAGTACACTCGAACTACAACGGTTTTATTTTCTGTTGAATTGCAGCCGAGTGTAGACGTAGTTTAGTAGACGTAAAATTTACGTGAATACAACATTATGGTACCTAATTCATTTTTCTAGCTATTAAGCAATCGCACTCTTACGAACTATAATATTTAAGAAGAATAGTTAAATTAATTAAGGGTCCCGGTGACGGTTTTCCAAAATGTCCATAATTTTATAAAACTTGAAAATAATATTTACAAGGCGGTATCGTTATTCCCGTATTCCGCAGTGTGTTTTTTTGAGGACAAAATGGCATCGGCACTAAGTGCCTTAATTTAAGTTATATTAAAGAGTATTTATTTTAATGCGTAAGAAATTAGAAAATTTTCACTTGATTTAATAATAAAAAATATTGATGAAAAAAAAGACACTTTCATAAAATACATATAAAAAATTTATTATTTTTATATAAATGCAGTGCCGTCCCGAGGGCAGGGCAAACGGGGAACTTGCCCAGGGCCTCGCGCCTTGAAGGGCCTCGCGTTTTAAGATAGCTTCAAATTATATTTTGTCCATTATGAAATAAATAAAAAAAAAACAGTTTTGGCGTTTTATCCACGACTTAAAATTTAGATTGTTATGATTTTGTTACTTATGATTATAAGTCACCATCGACACGTTATCGTTAAATTTAATAAAGGACGTGTTTCATTGGTACATTGGTGTTTCTATTATACAATACTATCTGGCGTTTTAATATTTACTATTGACTATTCTATTTTTAAAGTGGATATTTATTATACTTCCTATTATGGCTATAATAGTTCCCAACCCGATGTCGTTATCTGTTGTAATAGAGCATAATATACCTAGGTAATATAAGTAGGTACTTTTATAGTGTATTTTGTACAATTTATTTCCATTTATACTGTTAGCAATAATAAGTAGGTTTATAATTTTATTTTAAAAATAAACTGATATGTTTCAATAGTTTCAATGTTATTTATTTATTTCCTATCTTTAAAATGTGGTTTTTATTTCTTAAGTATGTCTATAATTGATTATATTATGTTTTTTCATTTTTTCATCTATTAGTAATTTAATAATACAATTTAATTAAATATTATAAATTAATTTCAATATACATATAAAATACAAAACCATAAAATATTCGAAAATGTGCAAAATAACAATGATATTATTTCATTCAGTAGAACATGAATCAAATTTGTATCCAGGTAAGCATTAAATTGGATAAATAGAAAAAAATATGCAATTTCATAAACATCCATGCTTTATTCATAACTATCATATTTTCATCTAAGATTTACGCACAACTTAGTTTTATAATGTATACCATGACTAAATAGATCTACTTAGTCATGATGTATACCACACAGTATAATACTATTAGCCCGGTATTTTTTTGCCAACCGACAAAATGGCGGCTGTCCGCCTTATCAGCTTCACCCATAGCCATGTAAATTATATAGAACTTATCTAGTGTATTATAGAAGTCTGTGATCAGAATAGATTCTATAATAGAATATTTCTATAGTCAATGATAGAACCATAGACCTGATAATAATTTATTATCAGGTTGTGGATAGAACGTACCTGTGACTATCGCTATCGACCTTAACGCTATCTAGATGACATAGCGATCTGTCGTTTAGGTGTTGCACTATAGCAGATATTAAAACACGGCACGTATAGCATATTATTTGACTACTGCTTGAACTGCGTCAACTGCCGCCGCCGTCCGTCCAACCGTCGCCATCGGTCGTCCATCATCCATTCGATATTTGAATCTTATGATTATTGTTACATTTTATGTCCCCCGGTTTTGTATTTGTTGTTCACTACTGACGCCCGTGAGTTTTGATTTTATGTGGTCAACGTTAGCATTGAAATAGTAAAGTTTCACGGAGCTTTTGGACGTCAAACCGATGTATGCGTGCTTTCGCCGTGAACGTTAACCGGAGAGTCCTCTGTAGCTGCTCGGAAGATCGTCGGGATACGGTAAAGTTACATTTTGTTATTATCAATTTTCCATTATCATTGTTTACCAACACACATTCGGTCGCAGAATATCGTTGTTATTATACTCCGTAGTACACGACGTTATTTTGAAAACCAAATTGTATGGTTTTTATTTATTACATTTTATTTTCATTTTTAAAATGTACTGTAAATACCTCTGGCTGTTGTTGGTGTTCACCGGGTACGTGCGTTCGGAATCGTACAACGAAGAATTGTTCATCAAACCTTTGGCCACAGGTTACGTGTATTCGTTTTTCCAGTTCACCATTGTCCGCGAAGATAACGCGTTTAGACATTCCAGCTTATTTCCGCACTCATTGGGTGATATCATAAACAGGTTTCACGTCGACGAACTAAATGTTGATCTTACGTCCGGTCTGTGGAGACATAAGTTTTGGGGCTATCCAGCAGTCGACGCCCCTTCCGGCGCTGAAATATCCGCACGTTTCCATAATGATACACAAGACGTGGACAAAAATTGGTACGGCTTGACCAATGCATTATCTGGTTTGCTTTGCACATCGTTGAATTTCATAAACAGTGCAAATAGCTATGAAACATCTGCTGACAGAGTATATCGTTATTCAAATTTACCAAGAGAAAATGTTTGTACAGAAAATTTAACGCCATGGAAGAAACTTCTGCCTTGTGATTCTACTCGAGGCTTATCGAGCTTATTGAATTCTGGTCGCGTACACAATGCCAATTATCATTCTTTGGGAATTCATTTTAGGCCATTATGCGATGCAGAAAAATGTAAATATGAATTGCGCCAAACCGTTTCATTGGTATATGATTCAATATTTATAAGTTTAAACAATAATTACGATTGGTCTCTTCGCAAGATGTTTGGTACTGGACTATTCAAAACATGTCCTCTTGCGGATTATAATAAACTATATGTAGACACATCATCAAATAGCACTGTTCCTTATTTGCTATCACAAGAACCAGATTATTTCTTAAAAGATAATATTGCTGTCTACAATCTAAACACAATTTTTCACTTATCGGCTGTAGTGCCTAGACCAAAAATAGCAATTTCTGAATTACGACCATTATTGTACACTGACAGATTTATTACAGGATTTGG
Organism: Sipha maydis; assembly: GCA_034509805.1. Taxonomy (NCBI): domain Eukaryota; kingdom Metazoa; phylum Arthropoda; class Insecta; order Hemiptera; family Aphididae; genus Sipha; species Sipha maydis. The sequence continues at coordinate 3,205 of JASXSY010001037.1, forward strand.
ACAGGAATATGGAGGGTTAGTGACTCGTATATACAATGAACATAGATTACCTGTGACTGCAACAGTTATTGAAAATATCCCATGGTTTTTACCAATTTATTATCATACATTAAAAGTCACCAGCAATGGTGTTCGTGTAAATCCTAAAGCTTTAATATATAAACCTGGTAAAGGAAGAGTACGCATTTACTATTTAGAAATAGTTTTAGAGCTTCCACCACGTTCAGTTACAGAATTATCTGTACAGTTTGACTATGTGTTTTTGAAATGGCAAGAATATCCACCTGATGCAAATCATGGTTTTTACATTGGTTCTGCTATAGTGAAAGTCACAATTCCAAGACATGCTACTTCTTTAACCTTTGACAAATCATTGATAGTAGATAATCTAAATTCATCAGAAGCCGATTATTTAATTTGTTTAAAAACTGAGAATTTCATTATTACATTACCAACACCTGATTTCAGTATGCCTTATAATGTCATATGCTTAGCCTGCACTGTAGTAGCATTAGCCTTTGGCCCTATTCATAATATTACAACTAAAAGACTGAAGTTAACTACAGCAAAGTATGTTCCAGGATTGGCATCTATTCTTCAAAAATTGTATGTGTGGGTAGAAAATATTGTGTTGAGTAAGAAGATAAATAAAGTAGGAAATTCAGCAGCAGTTAAAGTTTTTGCTCCTGAAGAATTGAGTTATCATCCAACATTAGGCCATGTATCCAAAGAGTTCATGAACAATCAAGTGGTTTGTAAAGAATCATAATTGCATAATTTATTTTAGATAGTATTTTTATGGTTGACTTTAACAAATGTTAGATTACCATTATTATCTATTGATTATTTTTTAAATCAAATTGATGTAAATATTTTATTTTATTTGTGATATTGTTTGGTATTTAAATAAATTTGCAAAAAATGTCATTCTTATTAAACAATGTAATATATTTGAATGTTTAAATAAACCATGAATTTTTATATTTATTATTTTCTAGAGTTGAATATATTATACGTAATTTTTATGCTTTATCGGCTATTTAGGTCTTGCAGTTTCTATTAAACCCCTCCACACATCACGGTCAGAAACAATCTTGATGTTTGCTGTTTCATCTATCATTCTTATATCTATATTGACTGTATCTTGCCGAGGTCTTTTTCTCGAGTGCTTATTAATTAGTTTATTAATCAGCATCTTCTGAATTATGCTTTCTTCAGTATGTCACATATGTATTATTTGTATGCAATATATACAGTAATGCATACAAATAATACAAAATAAACAATACTTTGAAAACTTGAATGTTTTTTTTATTCTAAATTTCATCATGAAGTCTATGTATAAATAAATTCCTTTATGTTCTTTGTTATTATTTTTCTAGTCACACTGAAATCAGTTGATACGAGTAATTTACAAAGGAATTGTGCATATATTTAATTTGTTTATATATACCATTGTATACATTTATTTATATAAATATATATTATATGTTTATTATAATTTGCTTTTGTTTTAATATTATTCAATAAATGTGATTTATTGTATAAACAGATTTTTATTATTGATGTTTTACTAATTTAATATATTATTATTATTTTTAAATAAACAAACAATTTTTAAAGTAGAAGTTCTATTGTTGTTTATTTAATTTGTTTAACAAAAATAAAAAAAAAATGAGTTCATTATAAATCAATAATTTAATATGTTAAGTTTATATTTTAATTTAGATAAATTACAAACTACGAAAAATTTAAAATTGACCCATTAAAAAACTAAATATTATTCTAATTATGAGTAAATATTTTATAATTTGTTTTTTTTTTTTTTTTGTGTTTTAGTTTATAAGTTACACTAAGAAATGGCAACCCTTGAAAAATTGATGTTGAATAAAATTGTTATGAAAATGAAAAGGTTTAATATGAACGAAATCCAACATTTGTTAAAAATCTTACCCTTAAACCTGGATTGGAATGATATCACCAATTTAGTGATTGAATTACGCCTGCGTTTAACTGTTGCAAATGTTGTATCTATTGTACAGTATTATTTGAAAGAAATGGAATCAATTGAAGCAACCTATTATCGAGTATTACTAGCTGATGCTATCTACCATCAAAGAACTCAGTGGTGGACAGTAACTATTGATAAAGTAACTAAACGTTTTTTGGATAAAAGAATAATTCAAAATAATATTGAATCCATGTTAATTAAAATGAGTATTAAAGCAATCACTTACGTAATGGAACTAAATAAATTTTTTTGGATATTAATAAACGTAAATGAAACAAAGGGGAGGAAAACCACCTTAAAACTGAATAATCCATATTTTTTCACCATAGCTCCAGGAAAAGTATGTCATATTTTCCATAGGCCTCGTAATATTGATAATAGACTAATGAAAATCGTTTCAAAGGCAGTTGGGGCAAAAAAATATAAGATTCATGCACTGTCTGGGAAAGATCTGTACTCAATGGTAAATTTTATGGAAGATAAAAACAAAGAAAATGACCAAGGCAATGTGCAGGCATTATTCAATAGTTACAAGGAAGAGGATGTTAAAGAATATGTTCAGAAATTGTTTGGGAATAATTGTCGAATTCTTAATGAGTTCACTATAAATATCAATACTGATTTAACAAAAATTAATAAAATCAATCCTGATGAAAAAATTTATAATACTCAAGTGCAGTTGAAAGGTGATAGTATAATAGATGGTATTAAAGAGATGATGTTATTGGGTGTTTTGCAACCTCCGTATCCTGATTGGGTTACCAGATTACCATACCTAGGTAAGAATAATGTTAACATTAATTTAGAGCCATAATTTAGATGTACATTTATCTAGATGTTTGTATATTTTTTTGTAAATTTAAAATTATTTCATTATGTTCTTAGCAAATAAAAATTTATAATTTAAATTATATTTTTTTGTAATATTGTACGTAAAATTGTTTGTAACCTAACATTTTGATTCAGAATGGTGCTAACTTGTATATATTGTAAATAATTTACAATATTGTAAAAATTTTTGTTACTATAATTTATATCTATTGTATATAATAATGAATATTATTATCAATATAATTTAGTGTTATCTTTGACAAAAGTTTAAATTAATTTGTTAATTTTTATAAATAACTCTTAGGTCACCTCCTTGGGGGCCTCACCCGTTTCGAAATTTATCTTTGACCATTGTTGCATCAAGAAGTGTGGCACTGGGGAGTAGGACAACCAATTGGTATCGTTGAACGGGTCCATGCCAAAGTATTCGAATATAACATCTTGGTCCCACTGTTGCCAAGAGTTAACCAGATTCTGAACGTTCGTGTATCTGGCGATGTCATTTATCGCTATCAAAATTGCGCCCTGCTGGGTTCTGGTAGCATCGACATCATCTCGGGACGTGTTAAACCCAGCCCACATTGATAAGTTCAGGTTTGTCTGTGAGAAGACAAGTGCGGCTGTAGCCGTAGCTAACATATGTACAAACGATCCATAGCCTTGTGCACTCTTGAAAGTAATGCCAATTTCGTGCGTCAGTATAAGTCCAAGGCCTATTGATATACGGTTGATTGATTGAACCGTCGGCAGGGTGTAGTTTGGCGTATGATAATATGGCACATCAGAATTCCAGACACACATGTCGTCTGTCCCTCCGATTGCTGACGCCATGGGCTCGGTTAGTACTGTAATAAAGAGAATTTAGCTATAAGTTGAACAAATATGTTTGAAAAGAGCTAAACACTTTAATTACCTTTTCCTATGGCAGGAAGAAATATTATTTAATGTTTCTATATAAAATATTTGCTTACCTTGTCTTGCTGCAGTGGGTTCGTACAAAAAGATATGATTTTAAGGAAATAAATGAAACTTAGTATTTTTCTTTATAAATGCTTGATGGAGACGCACAACACAACACTGGAGATGGAGACTGGCGAAGGGAGAGCGTGGCCAGAGCGTTTGTCTTGCCTTTTTATGTCGCTAATTGTTGTTGTTGTGATTGTGCGTTTCCATAATTATGTTTTATTAAAGATATAATACAATGATATTAATGTTATTTTTATAAACATGTTATTCTTAAGATTAAGTTATATTATAATGTACGTATTTATTAAATGATTCATATATGTTTTAATTAATTACTTTTTAATATACTAATGTGCGTCATATATCGAACATTTGTATATTATTACAGTACACACCCCGTACTTGGTAAATACCACGTTGTTAAGGCACTGAAATTGTATCCCGTCACTCTACGACGGCCTTGGATCTCAAATTCTGGCTCGACGGACCAGTGATCTAATGAACATCTCGATCTAGAGGAGAGTCTGTCATTTGGATATAAACTCCATCCTCCATGCGCGGCTTCCTGCCAATTATACTGGGCGGTGGTTTGGTTGGCGGGTATGCCAAGGCCCAAGTACATTGCAGTGTATAGTTCAGCGGTGACTGCTAACCCGATACTAGATGCGTTCTCGGTGCAAATGTACCTTGTTAGCTCGTTGTTTGCCATAACGCAGTCGTGTTCGAGGTGGTCTAGTACGGAGGCGGCATCTACCATAGTTGGTCCCCGTGTCATGGATCCAAGTGCGCCAGTTGCGGCGGGGTCAGACAGACGTTCAGTGATGGAAGTGAACATCGGGCTGTATGGTATCCGGGTGTTCTGCTCCAATTTTGTTATCCACGGGGTGACAGCACAGACTCGGACTGGCAGAGAATCGGAGAACCAGCTGGATTGTGTGTCAGTGTCTTCGAACCCCTCCTCATCTGAGTCCGTGGTCGTGAGTTCGTTGTTCACTTGAGCTGCGGTGTCTGTAGGCTCAGGCACGAGGGGCTGGGTTGAGGTGGTTGGTTGCGCAGCTGCGGTCGGCGCATGACTAGATACGAGAGGGGGGGCGGGCGACGGGCTGGGAACCGTCGCGGGGGCGCTCTGAGTTGAAGGCGGCCCCGTTTATCGTTTGGTACGGTTCTTTGTCCCCTTCGTTTCCTTATTTTGACGCCAGGCTTTAAAGTATGTCGTGGTTTCCACCTCACCAGGGGCCACCTTACGGTGTCGTGTAATGTACTCCCCTTGAGTTATCGTTGGTGAGGTTTGTTGTTCGGATGTTTTCCTACCACTAGGCGCAGAACGTGCCAGAACGCGCCTTCGGTACTCTGGTGGGTCTAACTGTTTTTTTGTCAGTTGACCGACCCCCCGGAAAAATAGTTTTGCTCCCGTTTGGTGCATTCGCTGGTCGACTCGTGTCCACATCGCACGATCGATCGCGCCTGGTTCGTCGGGAAGCAGGCGGTTGTGGATTTGCTGCTGGTCGCGTTGTAGCGCCGTTGCGTCTGCGTCGGCGGGGCCATCGCATGTGACGCGCGCTACAAAGGAGCGCGATAGTGAGTCCCATGATGTATAAGATTGGGACTTGCAGCCAGTCCGGCTGGCATAATCGTTGCCACGCGGGACGTTTGTCAATGGGGCGGTGGTCCAGGCACGTATCTGGGACCTCATCTTGGGGGGGGTGATTAATTTTTTTAGGAAGTCCAAATCCTCTATAATACATTTAAGCCGGTGTGCTCTTACATTAAAAATAATTTGCTGTGCTTAATAATACATTTATTAAACAACTGTAATTTAAATAGTTAATAAATAGTCGTTTAATAATTGATAATAATATATAAATAATATGTATAGATATAATAAGAATTAAGACGGACTGTATAAGGACTTATGGGGGGGGGGGGGTGATCGCCCCTATCACCCCCCCCTCAAATACGTGCCTGCGGTGGTCGTACCGACCTGAGGCAGGGGATTGACAATCCAAGCTGCCATACCGGCCAACGGTGTAAGGTTCGCACATATCCCCGAAGGGAGCGAGTTCTGATCGAGTCCAGATTGTTCGGTCATTGTTGTCACTGATGTCGATGGAGACGTATTCCGAACTGGACATGGGTGGAGGTCTCTCTCCACCTCTTATTAACGAGGTTGTTGTTGTCTTCGAGTTCCGTTGGGTCGAATAAGGGTGGTATCATTGTTTGCGGCAACAGGCTTCAACTAGATGTATCTGAGTTGGAAATGCGTAGGTTTGTACAGAGCGTATCAATATAAAATCAGCTTACTAGATATTTAAGATATTTAATATTAATTTTATGTATTACGATAAAAATAAAAATAAATATAAAATACTTAATAAAAATATTATGAATATTGTAAATTTTACAAGATAGTTATTTATAAAAATTAAAAAGTAACAAATTAATTTAAGCTTTTGTCAAAGATAACACTAAATTATATTGATAATAATATTCATAGATATAAATTATAGTAATTATAGTAACAATACATTTAATATATTACGATAAAAATAAAAATAAATATAAAATACTTAATAAAAATACTTATAATTATATACTTTTATTTTGGTTATTTTATAAATTGTAAGAGTTTTTATCCCCAACACAACATAATCCATTCCTTTATTCCTTAGATATTTTTTAACTGAATGAATTCTCCTCTTCAAGATCTTCCGGGAAGCTCTTTCCAAAATTTCACTGAAACACCCAATATTCTTTTCATTATATTATATCTTAGTCATTGAAATTTTTCTTCTAATAAAACTGGTTAATGATTCCACATCAACCATATCATACAGTATCTTAACGTATACTTACCAACTATTTGTGGTCCCATCACAGAAAAGGTTGCATATTCTTTTCTATTCTATATTTTATTTTATTTTTTTATTATACAGTTATAAAATAGAGTACATAATGATAATATCTATATTATCTATGATAATAGAGTGTTTTAAGTGTTAGAAGTTCATTATTGAAGCTGATAAATCTAAAAGCTTAAAGTTCTCCTCATTAGTTCTAAGCAAAAAAAAGTTTAACCTTGACTTTCAAGTTTATAATTGATACCCAAGTCTTAATTATTCATAATCATAAAATGTACATATTTCTATTAAATTTAAATTAAAAAAATAATTTTACTTAATCTTCAAACATAAATATGATTTAACTTAACAGTGTTATTTTCACGTGTAGCATTTTTTTTCCTCATAGTTATTTTATGTGGCCAATCAGCAAGTTAAGAGTTTTATAAATCTACAGCTTATAATTTATTATATTCTCCACAATTGGTCATTATTTTAAGATTATTAATTACATTAAAATGTTTAATTATTTTTTTCATATTTCAAATTGTATATTTTTTAACATGCTATTTATGTTCCCAAGACAGGTCGAATAATATCTGTACCTCAGAATCAGACGACCGTAAGCCCAAAAATAAATGTAATAATAAATAAATAACGATGTATTCATTGTGTATTAAGTGGATTTATATTTGTTTGACACAGCGTGTATCAGGACTTAATTATGGAAGGAGTATTTTTAACAGACTTTCATTATTATAGCCCGACGAAAAAACCATATTACTCATTACATGTAGAAAAATAAAATATTCTAAAATCGTTATTCTTGAACTTCTGTTCATCTGGTTTTGAGGTACAGGTGTAATATTTTATAGTCGATTATTTTGTACCTCTGAAATGATAATCAATACATATGTACTCAAAGTATAACTAAAATGTCTAATCTAATACAATGCAAGGTGAATAAGATAAAACCATATATTATTTATAACAATTATTTTCATTATTTATTATTCAAGTCATGTTCAGCTTTTTATTACAAAAATAATCTATACATTCGTCCATAAAAAAATATATACGAAACTTACAATATATATATATATATTTATATGTATAACTCAAATACTAAAGGCAACAATAAATCAACTAGTTTAAAAATAAGGTTTTTAAATAAACCAATATATTATATATATATATATATATATATATATATGCACACCACACACACATACATATACATAAAATAATTTTTTTTGGAATCAGTTTTTTTTATTGAATTCACATACAACTATTTAGATAAATTAATGAGAGTCCTACAATTTGTAGTGCTACTCATTCTTCTTTCAAAATTTAATTACAAACAAATTCTAACAGTCAAGAAATTTGATCATGTTAAATTCAAACAAGACAAAAAAAAAAAAAAAGAAATGTTAAACCAATATAATAATATAATATATGTATGTGTATAGTACCATATAATTTATATATATATATATATATATAATAGTTACATATGTCATTCGTATAGTTTAGTAATTCGATTTTATTGTTTAGAAAAATAATATATTAATCAAGAAAAAATTTAGATCTTTTAGGCACTTTTGGTGAAGAGGGTATAAGAGTTAATAATAATTAACTATTATTGTTAATTTATGTACAATTTATTGTTACATGAACAAAAAAAAAAAAAAAATTAGACATGGTAATTTAATGAATACTAAAATGATACATAGACTAAGACTAAATAGGATTTTTTTTAATTTTTATTGGAATGGCACAGTATTGCGGAACTTCAATATAAAATGTTGACTTTTATTAATAAATAATTTTTAATATTGAACACAATACGTTTTTATATTTTTTTGAAAAAAAGTAGTCACAAAAACAAAAATAATTATACTTATTGCCCGAGCCCTTGTTCAGTCGTTAGAGAAAAAATTAATGAATAAAATTATAATCAACCTACTATTAGTAGCACCAGATTATTAGCACTGGTTACGTTATAATTATTATGTGTAAGGACTAGGTGTAATAGTAGCAGTTAAAGTTTGTACCAATCCAATGGCTATAAAATAATGATAAAACACAAGCGGCGGATATGGTAAGAGATCATTTTTCCGATGGGAGATGAAAAAAATAATCATAATTATGATTTATAAAAATATTTTTATGCACTGGACAATGGTTATTCATTTGTTTATAATGAACACTTCAATTCTATGGTCAAAATAATAACTAAAAAAAAAAAAAAAAAAAAATGTAGAAAAAAGTTGTCAAACTATCACAGAAGTACATTTTTTTTTTACATACATAAATAGTTAAACATTAAGAAAGGCATTCAGTCTTCCCATTTTAAACGGGACAAAATAATTAAAATAATTCTATACAAAATGAACGAAACAAAAATTATTCTTAATACTCAGATAAATCAACTTTGACGATATTCATCTGTTGGAATGTTTAATGTTATTTTAACCCTCAAACAGCAGTAGACATAGGCATGTCCGGATCTTCAATTTCACAAACATTAGTAGAAAGTTCACTCTGGCTTGGATATCGCTGTGGGAAACCATATGTAACGACATCATCGTCTTCACTACGATATGATAAGTACAACTCTTCATCAAGTGTTTCCAAGTCTCTTGCAGGATCTATCAAAGGCAATTATGGATTATTAGCTATATATTATGATAAGTTTGCAAAAATAGAAACATACCAATTATTTGATGGTGTACTTCATCATTGCTTTCACTGTGGAAACTGGATGAATCGGGTACTTCACTACCAGGAACCTCACTAATATTGGGCAATGGATTTTGACTGCGACGCACCCAATCTGAACAGTCCCAATGGTAACCACCCATTATTTTAGTGTCTTCTTCTGAACAATGCATAGACTTTCTTGGAACTCTGGTAACATCCGGAATCGCTTTGAGGTCTGTGATAAAAGTAATTTTTATACTATATTATATGTATAAAATGTATATGTATGTGTAAAATGCAACATTGACTGATGTCAATTAAAATTAAATAGATTTCTCTAAAAAAATACTAATTTTGTATCATAACTTTCTAACCTTTACCATTCATTATTTTGTTGTTACTTCCTCGATTTAAGTTGCGCAAATAATCAAGTGGAACATTCTCCAGTTCATCACCAGCTGAACCGTAGCTCCGTAAAGTGTCTAAGTTATTGAGTTGATTTGAAGCCACAGCTGCCATGTATGCTGCATCTGGGTTGCTGGCTATGGCCGTATAAGAGACTGGTCGCTAAAATATTAAAATTAAAATGACACAAAACCAACAATAATAATAATATAATGCTTAAACATACCTGAGCTACTTCTAAGTTGCTGATTTTAGCAGTCCTCTTAAACTCTGTATTCAATACATTTATGTTTTTGTTGCGACGAGCATTTTGACGTTTCACTCGACATTTTCTAAAAAAAAAAAAAAAAAAATTAATAAAAAAAAAAAAAAAATGATAAGGTATTATTACTTATTAGAGTTGGGTAATCATATATTATGACAAAGACAGTACTAACCTGCATATGATCAACATGCATATAACCATGATGATAAAAACTAAAGCAGCTGATGCAGCAGTCATTTGTATCCAGGTAATGTGTAAATTAGAAAACAATGGAGGCCAACAAGCAATTTCATTACCGGCTAAACAACGGTCGCCAACACCTCTTGGCTTGTCACATTTATATGTACCATCAACTTCATTATCTGGCACACATATCTCATCGGCAGAGCATAGACATTCCGTAGTCATTTTATTTTCACATCGCTTGCCAATAAAACCTAGTCGACAAGCGCAATGTGGTTGGTGGGTATGAGCAGGTGCTACAAATGTCACCATTTCAGTAACTATTGTCTGCACTTGATCTGGCAACCAAGTAATATGCTGACTACACACACCTTGTCCAGGTGTACAATTACAAGGAGGTACATTGTTTGATATAACTAAACCAGCCTTTTGAAGAGCTGCATGCATAGTATTTAAATCCGTTCCCTAGAAAATTGAGTTCAATAGATGATATTGTTTTTGATGTAAATTTAAATTTAATAATTTTAAACTTACCCCTCTGACAAAGAGTAATATATCTAGATTTCCTTGTGGAGCATCTTGGAGACTGATCAAATTTACATCCTTGCCCAAATTCATTTTTAACGTGCGCATTAAAAGTTTCTTTTGACTAGATATGAAATGTTGTGGTGTTACAGACTTTAATCTATAAAATATTATAAATGTAAGTAGTGTAGGTACCAACAACATAAATATCTTAAATGTAAAAAACATAGAACATTTATATTAATTTACATCTATAGATATACCTTATACTTATTGCTTCATTTAACATTTCATCGGTCAGTGAATCTACAGCAACATTAACAGTAGAGTATGATGAAAATTTACCATCACTAACTGATACATTAATTGAATAAAAGCCAGCATCCAGTCCTTGAGGTGCTCTTATTTCTCCGGATCGTTCTTCAATCTTAAATAGTTCTTTGTGATTTACATTTTTTATATAATAAGCTAATGTATCATATTCATCTTGATCAGTAGCATGTATATGCCCTAATGATCCTCCTTCCCAACGATCTTGCCAAGATCCCACCCAGACTTCCAGAGGTGTTATAACAGGTGGGAACTGTGATTCTTCAATTACCTACACAGAAAAAAATTAGTGTTGTATGATTTTATATATATTTATTTATAAATATACTGTTTACACAAATAATAAATTATATATATATATATATATTTTTTTTTTTTTTTTTTTTTATTTGTTATAAGTAAATACACAATCTGTAAATTATATTTTTTTTACAATAAGCGTATGGGCGATATTAATATTAATGAGCGTGAGTTGACCGATAAAAGAAGTCACCCAGCGGTGACACTTTTTAGCTTGACTATTTATTATTTAATGGTTAATTTGACTGGCGAGATCTCTGCACCAACGGCGAGCCAGTCGTCTAGGAGGATTTCCAGGAATAATGTTTGAGTTGAGTTCTCTTATAAGAGGATTTGGATTGTTGATTAAGCGGGATCGGAATCGTTTGTAAAAGAAAGATGCAGTTTTGGATACGGTGTTAATGTGAAGATCGGAGTGTAAAGTGTGGTTGGAAACATAATAGGGTGCGCCCGTTATTAGGCGGAGCGAGGTAGACTGGAATGCTTGAATTTTTTTAATGTTTGATGGCTTGGCTGTTCCCCATACTTGTATGCCGTAAGACCAAATAGGAGTTAATAACATTTTGTATAGGTTTAGTTTATTTTTTAGATTGATTTTTGAATTTTTATTTAGTAAAAAATAGAGGTTTCTACGTCTTTGGTTAAGTAATAGTCTCTTAATTTTTATATGGTGGGCCCAGGTGAGTCGCTTGTCAAGATACATACCCAAGTACCGGGCATTTGCAGTGATAGGAATTTGAGAGTTGTTTAAGGTTAATGGGGGAGAAATGCCTTTACGGAGAGTAAATGTTACGTGCGAGGATTTGGATGTGTTGATTTTGATTCTCCACTTGGTATACCAGGTGGATAGTAGATTAAGGTGGTTTTGAAGGTAGTTTGAAGCTGTGACTGGGTCAGTATGTGTGGTAAAGATAGCTTTGTCGTCAGCGAATTCGGCTACAGATGTATTAGAAGTGATTGGTTGGTCAGCTGAGAAAATGTTGTATAGGATCGGAGATAATATTGCGCCTTGGGGAACTCCCGCGAGAATTGGGGATAGTTCAGAAGTTTCGCTGCCTACTCGTGTAGTGAAGTGGCGATTTTCCAGGTAGGACTTGAGGAATAGGTAGTAAGGAGGAGGTAGTAGATTTTTTAATTTGAATAGGAGGCCAGAATGCCATACGCGATCGAACGCTTGAGCGACATCTAAGAACACTGTGGGGCAGTACATTTTTTTTTCCAGTGTTAGGGAGATAGTATCGACTAATCGGTGGATTTGATGGATAGTTGAATGGGAGTTACGGAATCCGAATTGGGTGTCGGGTAGTATGTGTTTTTCGTTGATAATAGGCATAATGCGTTTGAGGATAAGTTTTTCACAGAGTTTTGAAAAGAATGGTAAAAGACTGATAGGACGGTATGAGGAGGTATTTTCGATTGGTTTGTCGGGTTTAAGGAATAAGACAATAGTTGATAGTTTCCATTGTAGAGGGAAGTAAGAGAGTCTAAGAATTGAGTTCATTATGTATGTGAGGAGGATAATGGCTTTTTTAGGGAGTTGACGTGCTATTTCGGCGGTTATTAAATCGAAACCTGGAGATTTTCGAAGTGGAAATAATAGTATACATTGGGAGATATCATTTGGAGAGAAAGATTTAGGGGGCAAGTATACAGGAAGCGGAGTTGTTAAGAAGTCTTTAACTTCTTCTGTGAATTGTGGGTTAGAGATGTCAGGATGAGGTTGGAAGACAGAGGCTAAGTGAGTACGAAACAGTTCAACTTTTCCTAAGTCGGAAGTACACCAGGTATTATCATTATTTTTTAGAGGATATGAAGCGACTTTTTGTTTAAGGCAGTTACGAGTGGCTCTCCATAAGGATCCGTTTTTTGTTACGAGAGATGCGGTCCAAGAGGAAAAGGAATCGGATCTTATTTTGGATAGAGTGCGTTTGAGTTTAGCATTGAGATTGTTATATATTTGTTTATATGAAGGTAGTCTATTATTTTGCCAGACTGCACGAGCTCTCCTTTTTTGGACTATTAGGTCTCGTACGTAAGAAGGTAAATTAAGTGATTTTGGTTTTACAGGGATGGGAGTGGAGGCATTCCATATAAAAAAAGTATTCTAATTTGATGATTTGAATAAATTTAGAGGTACAAATTGAATTCAACATAATATATACTACAATTTATATACCTTAATATGGAGCCACGTATCTGAATGTAAAAATGGTTTTCCATTGTCAAATACACGTATTTCTAATTTAAAGTTCTGTTGAAAACGATGGTCTAATTGTGTAGCTGTTCTTACTGTGCCATCAGGATCAATGCTAAACGCATTTCCATCATCACTGTTGCGTATATCAAATGTGAAAGGCCCACCATTTGGTTCTAAATCGGCATCTGTTACAGAAAGTTGACAAACAATCCAACCGGGTTTTTTGTCCTCCTAAAGAGTTAATAAAACATTATTTAAGTTAAATAATTATAACCATGGTAAAAATTACTTACGTGTACAAATGCTGAATAGTTGTGTTGTGAAAAAAGTGGTGGGTTGTCATTAACATCATTGATTTGCACTTGGACTAACGCAAAACTCATAAGTTCAGGTACACCAGAATCAGTAGCACGAATTTGTAGATTATAAGTTGATACCTAGAAATACAAGTAAAATTTTATATAAATTAATATTAAAATTGTATTATTTCATAAATCATTAGTAAAGAAAAATATACTAAAAGATATGCCACTGTCACCTGTTCACGATCCAAAGGTTTAGCCACAGTTATATTGCCTGTTAAAGGATCAATAGAAAATTGTTGATGATGATCTCCTTTTACCAGAGCATATCGTATTTTGCCATTTAGTTCACTGTCCAAATCAGTAGCCAAAATTTTAATAACAACTTCATCTATATGTGCGTCTTCGCTAATTTGAGTAGTATAAGCTAACTGACTAAATATGGGTGCATTATCATTGGCATCCAAAATTGAAATGTTCACCATAGCTTGGTTGCTTAACGGAGGTTCACCCAGATCTGTTGCTTGTATTGTCAGTAAGTAGTCACGCACTCGTTCATAATCAAGCATTTCGAATACACTTATTACACCAGTTTCAGGGTTGATTGAGAATTTGTTGTGTTCATTACCACCAGCAATTGAATACATAACTTCAGCATTTTTACCAGAGTCTAATGATGTAGCCAGTACTCTGGTAACCTCAGTATCAATAGGTGCAATTTCAGAAACGGTAGCGTAGTATGTTCTGAAAATATAATTAGTTTATTGTAGTTAATAAATAATATACACATCACATCGTAACAATTGAATGATTTGTTTTACCTTTGGACAAATATTGGTGGATTATCATTGACATCTAATACAATTACATTTAGTTGAGTAATACTTGAAAGTGGTGGAGAACCCTGGTCAATTGCTTTAACAGTTAAGTTGTATGTTTCACAAGTCTCACGATCCAATTTCTTAGCAAGGGTTACAATTCCACTATCAGATGATATAATAAAATGATTATCAGCTGAATCTTGCAATGAATATTTAAGTTTTCGGTTTAGACCTAAAATAATTATAAATATACATTATAGCATTGTTCAAAAAATGTATAATTTTAATTTTAGTATACCAATGTCAGAGTCAGTTGCATGCATCTTGATCACAATAGTGCCAATTTGTGCGTCTTCTGATAATGAGGCAGTATTATTATTATTAGAAACAAATACTGGTGCATTATCATTGATGTCTAACATGGTAATTTCTACTTTGGACACACATTCCCATTCATTTTTTTCCCGGTCCTGAACGTGTGCTTCTAAGTTGTACCGTGCATAATGTTCTCGGTCTAAAGATACTGCTGTTTTTAATAACCCTTTAAAAATAAACAATTGTAAATAATATAATACTTAACAACTATACATTAACTACATTTGAATGAAGAAAATATTACCAGTATCAATATCTAAACTAAAATGCTCTGCTCCATGACCAGTTAAATAATATCGCAGTTTTGGGTTTAAATCTGCATCACGAGCTTCAATTTTCAATATTACATTACCAATTGGTGCCCCTTCTGAGAGTGTTCTTCTGTAGCGGTGACGAAGGCAGTAAGGTTTTTCATCTGATAATAAGATGATGCAATGAGTTAAAATTTTTAAAATAGGAGAGAAGGGATATTATAACATACCATTAATATCAGTAACGATGATAAGGAGTCGTGCAGTTGACACATATTTTCCATCAGTAACTATTATTGTGAGTTGATAATTATCTAATGTCTCTCGATCTAATGTGTTCGCAACATACACTTCACCAGTTGACCGTATAGCAAATTTTGAGTGAATATCCCCATCACGAATGTGATACATCAATGTGGTTGGTAATTCATTGTCATCATCCACTAATGTCAATTGTACAACAACTGTTCCAGGTAATGAATCTTCTTCAACTAATAATAATATTGACAATTCTATTTTTAGTTTTTATTTCTTTAACTGTATAAAATGTATTACCTGATGCTGAATATACATCTTGAGAAAAACGTGATGGATTGTCATTATAGTCAACCAACGATATGTGAATCTTAACAGTAGAGTTTAGTGATGGCGTTCCACTGTCAAAGGCTACTACATCAAATGTATAAAAGGATTTTACTTCTCGGTCTAAATTGGATGCAGAAACACTAATTGATCCAGAGTACTGATCAATTACAAATGGCACATTGGATTTGGAATTAATTAAGTACTTAACTTCACCATTTTTCCCTTCATCCAAGTCGATTGCACGTGCTGTATACATAAACATTGGTAATAAATAAATTGTAATAAAAATAAATATAAATTAATGTTGCATTACTTTTCACCACTGGGGTGCCTTCAACAATGGTTTCTGATATTTTAACACTGTAAATGTCATTGTCAAATTCTGGAGCATTATCATTTTCATCCAATACTTTTACATAGACTTCAGTTAAAGCGGTTAATGGAGGAGATGATTCAGTAAATGCGAATACACCAAGTATATGGAATGCTTGTTTTTCTCTATCTAATAAGCCAGTGGTGGATATTTGACCTTTGTCATTGATTGTAAACAGTTTAGCAGATTCTTCAGAAGTAGTAATTTTATATTTAGTTTCCACATCCGATACTAACTTCACAGTCGTCACAATTGTACCTGCCAAATTTAAAAAAAATATATGTTTACATTACCTTATTAAGATATACTCAAATCAAACAATACCAATAGGAGAATTTTCGGTTAAATTAAACTTTAGATCTTCTTGTAAAAATACAGGAGGAAGGTCTTCAGGTGATAATACAAATAACTCAACGGGAACATCTGATTGTCTTGGTGGAGTTCCACTGTCTGTTGCACGTATGAAAAATTGGTACACATTGTTTTCTAAAAATAAGATTAAATAGATTAATGAGTTGACTGAAAGTTCAACTTGTTTGATTTCTCACTTAAGGATTCAACTGTTTTTAATAGAACAAGAGCTCCTGTATATTTGTTTACAGTCATTAAGTCTGTTATCTCGCTGGGTTCAATATCATTAATCGAATAAGTTATTTGACCAGAAGGTTCTTGATCGTCATCAACTGCTTTTACCTATTCATAAAATTTAAAATAAGTATATGATTTTTAAAAAACGAAAGTTATTATTTTACAGTAAGAAATCCTGTGTTGACTGGCAGAGAACTGTGTATACATGTCTTGTATTCTGGTAAAAGAAACCGTGGTGAATTATCGTTTTCATCACTCACTCGAACTCGAACCAAAACAAACCCACATCTAGCTCCTTGGTCACAAGCCAAAACATTGATTTCGTAAAGTGATGTCTCTTCACGGTTTAATGACATTTTTGACACAATTTCTCCTACATAATATATAATAATATAATACATTTTACTGTCATATAAATATATAATTTTTAACTATTCACTTAACATACCAGTAATATTATTGATACTAAATATCTTTGACATTTTTTTTGATGGTATTGAGTAGCTCACTTCACCATATGGACCTGTATCATTATCTACTGCTTGTACACGAATTATTTCTGTTCCTGATATTTGATTTTCTAGAATGCGACCATCATAATGGGATTTTTCAAATACTGGACTATGTTTGTTAGATGACACCATTTCAATTCTAACTCTAGAAAAGCTGGTATACACACCATCGCTGACCGAAACATTGAGTACATGTTCATTTACAGTTGTTAACTTGTTTAAGTTTGAAACAATTATGATGCCTAAATCGATAAGATTATTATTGTTATTATTACTATTATATATATTATTAATATATCGACAGTAATTTATTATTTTACCCTTACCAGACTTTGAGTTAATATCAAACATTTGCTGAGTATTTCCTCCAGTTATGCCATATATAAGACGTGAATGATCAACCATGTCTGGATCAGTAGCAGTTACCATGGTTACAAATTGACCTCTTTCAGCATCTTCTGATAACCAACAAGAGTATGAGGATTGTTCAAATTTTGGTGCATTATCATTAACATCCATAACTGTAAAAAAATTATTTTATTACAATTTGATTGATTGATTAGTAAAATATAATATGATTTTTACCAGTTATCCAAAGATGAGTAGTCGTACTTAAAGGTGGCAGGCCAGAATCAGATGCTTCTAATACAATGTGATGGAATGGTTGCGTTTCATGGTCTAATGCTTGTTTCAAATAAATAGAACCTTCTTTTTCATCTATGTGAAAATAATCAGTAGAATTTTCTTCATCTTTTTGGATTGAATATTTAATCAAACGGTTTACATCTAAACCAAAAAATATAAACATTTATTTGAAAATAATATACATAAAACATTAAGTTTTATTTTATATAAAAATTTGCTTACCAGTATCATTGTCAGTGGCTGTAACTTTTAATATAAATGAACCAAATGACGCAGATTCTGATATAGAGATATTATATGAGTCTTGCATGAATTCTGGGGCACAATCATTTACATCTGTTACCATAATACTGACCAACACATCTGCTGATACTCCAGATACACTGTCAGTAGCCCTAATGGTCAATGTGTAATGTTGCATTTGTTCATAATCCAAATTGTCCACAGCATACAACAAACCTATTTATAAATTATAAGAGTTAATTATATAATTAAATAATTACTCCAGCATAATTCATGCAACATATGAAACTATAAATATTCAGTAATTTATTTTCAGATTTTCTTTTTTTTTTTTTTTTTTTAACAGTATGTTGCAAAGATAAATCTGAAAAGAAATTTATAAAATGAAAAACTAAAACATATATTTATTAAGCATTTGAGATAACTTGGACAAATTAGCCAATGATGTTTTAAGTTTAATAAGCTGCTTAGAAAGGTTAGTTGTGAGCAGAAGTAAGCTTCTTAAAAAGTTATTAGTTATAGGCCTGTTGTCCAAATTCTTATTCTAGTATCTAGCAATATTCCGAAAAAAGCACAAAACACACACAATAGAATAACTAATGTGTACTCACTAGTACCACCGTAATCATCAGCTGTTGAGAGCACCAAGAAAATAAATAAAAATAAATAGTGTTATATAGATGTGTAAATAATAATTATAAATACAAGAATTAACTATCTTTCACCATTAAGCTTTAGATAATAAATGAAGAGTGATTATTTTGTTTACTAGAGAAAAATAGCTAATAAGAAAACTAACCAGTGTTGAAATCTATGGCAAACTCTTCAAATGTGTTTCCTGCTACAATACTGTAAATCAATTTCCTGGCTAGTGGAGAATCAGCTCTAATAGATAATGGTATAGGAGCATAAAGATCAATATTTTCTGGTATAGATACAGAGTAAAATTGTTTATCAAAAACAGGCATTGATCGATCCATGACTTTAACATTAACTTCAACTTCAGTTGAATATGATTGTAGACCTAGAATAGTTTTTGTAAATTAAAAAATTTATTAGTTAATTAAATATTAGTTATCTGTGTATACTACCTCCATCAAAAGCAGCAACAATTAATTTGAATTCATTTATTCGGCCATTGTTTTGACTTTCTAGATTGTGTCGCAAAAACACTTCTCCAGTACTTCTAGATACTTTAAATAGTTCTCCAGGTCCTTTAAATAATTCATAACGTACAGCAGCATTTTCGCCCTGGTCCAAATCTACAGCATGCACCTAATTTACAAGATAAGTGAAGATTAATACAATAAAAAAAAAAAAAAATAAAAAAATGTTTTATAAAAATATTTCATTACTTTTGTAACAAGATCGTCTTTTTTGGCATCAATAGATACAATAGCATAATAAGGCAAGTTTACAAACATTGGTGCATTGTCATTAACATCTAACACAGTCACATTAACTGGAACATGAGCAACTCTCAATGTATCACTCTCAGCATCCATGCTTTGGACCTTATAATTCATGAAGAATAAATGTTAATATTGCGAATAATAATAATGATTTAATATTAAAAATACTACGTACTTGTACAATGATTTGATAGACTTCTTTGATTTCACGATCAAAAGCTATTCCAGTTGTGCTTAGTATACCTGTAGTTGATCCTATCTGAAAATATCTGCTCGGGTTCAAAATAGAGAACAGTAAATGTTCATTGAGATGTGCTCCAATGACAGTGACTGCACAAAGAAATCGTACTTTAGTATCATTTTCCATGACTGTTGCATAATAAATGGGTTTTTGGAATTTAAGACTGGAATCTTCGCTTCGATACCAGTGAACATTGACATTTCTAAAAAAAAAAAAACATTATACATCATTTAATTCCACTAATAATATATTGCTGTATTTAAAAATATTACGATTGACTAGAATATTTGCCATCGGTTACAGAGACAGCCAAATTGTGAGGACTAGACTTGATGCCTAAATTTGGATCCCTAACTGTTATAAGTCCTCTATCAGCATCAATTTTGTAAACATTTGCATCATTCCCACCAATTATTGAATATGTTAATTTTGTTTGCTCTTCTGAATCTTCATCAGTTGCATTTAGTTGAACAACAGCAACATTAATGTACGTTGGTACTAACACAGATGCATTATACTCAAAGTTTGTAAATACTGGTGGACAATCGTTCACATCTAAAATTGAAATAAACACTTTGGCTAGTACATCAGATGTTCGTCTAGGGTTTCCTTGATCTATGACTCTAACGTGAAACGTTATATTTGGTGACGTTTCATAGTCCAATAAAGTTGTTGTTCTAATGGCACCTAAAATTAGAGAAAGAAATTATTAAGAACTGGTTGTGGACAGTAAATTACACTGTAGGAACATACCGGTGTTGGAAACCACGTGAAACATTCGGCTTTGGGAAAATTCTACTATTTCATATTGAAGTAGTCCGTTCGACCCAGAATCGGCGTCCACGGCCTTAATCAACATCGGTAATGTATCATTCAATAGAACTAGAGAGCCAATTGGTGCAGCTTCACTAATGAGGCCCTTGTAACTAGTGTTGATCAGCACAGGTGAATTGTCGTTTTTATCGAGCACGTGCACAGATATACGGCATATAGCTTTGGAACCGGCCTGGAAAAGTACAAAGATATTTTTGTCAAAAAAATAATATCTTTTACTGGGAAAAATAGTTATTGAATACACATACCATATTCGTAGCTGTGACGCTTAGGTTGTACATGTGACACGATTCGTAGTCCAACTGCCGTTTAGTGATTAGTACACCGGTACTAGGATTTACTGAGAACAAGCTGTACATGTCACCTTCGACTAGTTCAAATAACAGAGAAGACGTGCTTCTGGCTTGCAAACGTTTGACCACAGTGCCAGACGGTTCATTTTCGTAGATTTCAGCAGATTCGTCAGGATTGTTAAATCTATATTTGGTGAAAAATAAAACAATGTAAATTTATTACGTAAGCTGAACATACAACATAAAGTTAGATACATACTTGGGCGGAGCATTGTCGGCCATAACAACCATTATATACACCGGTATAGTAGAGAATAAAGGTGGCGATCCAGTTTGCTGCTATCGCTCAGCGCGTACGGTCGTAAATACTATGGTTTCGTCCGTTATCGCCGTTTTTCGCTAATGTTGCTCTCAAACCACGATTAATATGCCTCGCATTTCCACAAAAAGGAACCTTTCTGCATCTTCCCCTACTCAAGCAGGTGACAATAAAAGCAAGATTTTCATCACACCAAATCGTTATGCTGCACTGTCGGATGTTTCCGACGAACATCATGAGGTATTTAGCCCTCCCTCCGTCGAAAATCCATCTAAACACCATCGCAACGCATCACCTAACAACACGGAACTTACTCCTGGCCCAAGATTTTTCAAGTCGTTCAGTTCGCCTCCTTTCATGGTAAGTGGCGGCTATTCTCACCCCACTCTTGTAAAGGCTCTACTTGATCTAATTGACACATCATGCATTTATTTTAAAACAAGTTCGAAATATCTCATTATTTATACGGACGACGCAACTAATTTTAATCTGGTCGCTAATTACCTTTTAGGTAATCAGATTAGATTTCATACCTACCAACCCAAAATATCTAAACCATTCAGCGTTTACATCAGGTATCTCCACCCATCCACCTCCATTGACGATATTACAACCGGCCTAGCAGAAAAGGGGCACGAAGTCATTCGCGTTGCGAACATTCTTCACCGCGTCACAAAATGTCCACTTCCGCTTTTTCGGATTGATCTAAAAGTCGCCGACAATAATAGGGAAATTCTCAAATTAGACTTATTTCTCCACTCCAGAGTTAAAATCGAGCTGCCTAAGAAGAAACTCGCACCTCCTCAATGCAAGGAATGTCAAGATTATGGTCACACTAGTAATTATTGTCAGCAAACTTCCCGTTGCGTCAAGTGCGGAAAAAATCATCCTTCTTCGGATTGTAAAAAGTCACCTTCGGAGCCCGCCAAGTGCGCTCTTTGTGCAGGGCCGCATACTGCGTCCTACAAAGGATGTCCTATATACAAAGCGCTCGTGGAAAATAAAAAGAAAAAAAAGAAAATAAAACAGAAGACCGACGAACTTCGTTATCGATTCACGCCTAATGTCACTGAATCACCGCCAAATAAGGTTTTCTCCAGGTCTAGTTCCAAACCCGAACGTACATACGCCAACACTGCCGATAACATATCTTCCACAGAACCAATTTCCGTCACTTTATCACGTTTTATCTCAAGTTTAAATTCGTTAATCACTCCCCTTATCACTCTTCTTCATACAGTTGTAAACTCACTGGCCACTAAAAGCACTTTATCGCCTTAATTACTTTCGTCAAAATTAATCTATTATGTAATCTTTACTCTATTTATTATATATACTTATATACTTACTCATTATATCTATAATCATCAGACCTTAATCGATAACATTATCTAATATTAATATTGATGTTAATTAGTGTCTATATTATTTATTTTTAAGAACTATTATCTGTATCGCTGCTATTATGTATATTTTCTTCTATATGATTATTATCTTATTTTGTTTATAACCAAAATTGTAATGTTTTATGTTTTATCGATAGAATTGTAAATGTTAAGCTGTCATAGTATTTACTAAAAGCTAATAAAAAAAAAAAAAAAAAAAAAAAAAAAAAAAAAGGTGGCGATCCTGAATCCATAGCTTTTACGATCAATGTATATTCTGATGTCACCGACATGTCCAACTCTTTCATAACGTGCAGAGTGCCTAGTTTACTGTCGACGCTAAACACGTTGCCGATATTTCCTATTTAAAAGAGAAAAACGGTTTTAAATATAAATTTGACATTTCAATTGAAATGTGATTTGTATATAGCAAAACAGATGCCTAGTGCTCTGTAATTATTATGGATGTAATTTCATAAATAAAGTGCGAATTGTATATATAAGCCGAAATGATCCAAATTAACTAGAAGAAAAAAAATGTCACGAGATTCAGTTAAGAGAAGTGTTCGATTCATTCACTTTATTTAACAATAAACAACAATTATCTTTGTTTCCCGAGACATGAGACTCATTTATTAATTTATTGCAATCGTTTCTATCCCCCTTTTTACTGTCAAGCTCTCTAGGCCAAATGCCAAGTCAATGTGTAACATGTGTTATCGTACATAATCTGTTTATTTTGCTTTTCTATCCTTTAGTTTTTTAACATCCTATTCATAATTCATTCATGTAGTTAATTTTTACCTTTCTGAAATGTAAACTATGTTTAGTAATATAAAATTCGAGTAAAATAATTCTCGTAAAAAAACGTTTTAAATAAATAACAAAAAAAAAACTTTTACTGACGAGTTCATAAAGTTTTATTATGCACAATTTAAACGAATAATAATTCTGCTATAAAAATTATTGTGCAGTTGTAGGTACCTGATGTGATATGATAAGATACGGCAGCGTTTTCACCATGATCCTTGTCTGTGGCCAATAGTTGCAAAACACTAGTGCCCACAGCTGTCGTCTCAAATACACGGCCCTGGACAATGTTGGAACTGAATTCGGGCGCGTGATCGTTGCTATCGATTACTGTGATCAAAACGCGTGCGAAGTTCTTTTTGGACGGTGTACTCTGGTCCTTGACTACGACGGTCAACTCATGTCTGGCTATGCTTTCTCTGAGCAACAGAAAATTAAAGTTAACCGAGTGGTGAAAAATGTCCAGTTGGGTATTTCAAGGGCCAAAAAAATTATTTTAATTATACTTTAACATCTTAAAGGAGGATACCATATTGTTTTAAAATCTCTATATTAACAGTATTTCATAAGACAATGATATATCTGAGGGAAATATAGTTTCCTTCTAATCGATTAAAAGGTTCTAAATCATATGTACTCCATCAGTTATTCATAACTATAGAATTAAAAAATAATTGGATCTTAAACTATGATTCACACTAGTCAGACACGTACCGATAGACACCGTATCGTACCGTTCAAATATACTATACTATACTTATTAGTGTTCCCATACTTACGTTTTTGTTATAACATCGTAAAGTGGTTACACAAGTTTCCCTCTTTTCTCATTTTTTAATATTTTAAGTTTGAAATATGTTTAAAAATTTTACTACTTAATTCGTTAGGTGAAAAAGCTTGAAGATACTAGGCTCCTATTATATTCTTACAATAGCAATTGAGAAATACTAAATCACAATTTTTTTATATGAATTTCAAGTATGAATTTTTTTGTGTGACAATGCATAGAGACATTCTTGGTCTCTAACGAGTTTAATTAATAACTCTAAATTCATCACGTGTGAAAAATATAAAAAAGTGAAAAAAATGAGAAGTTTGTATAATATGTACGAAATTCAAAAGTATGTGATTACGAATAATTTTCCAGTGAATGACAGCAGACAGATATTATAATATTATGTCTGTTCATTCATACTCATCATACAGACCTGTTCAGATTGGATCAGACAAGTGCCGTCTCGACAAAACATTCTTGCGCGGAATGCCGGATGGACTGTCGGTTCGCTACGTGTATGAACGGAATGGAAACATTTAAATGTGAATTACTGTATTTAACCATTTATTTTACGTTATAAACGAGACGAATGATGGATAGTAATAATAATCACGGCGAGTTATTTGATTTCGGTTTAATTATTATTTATTACGTACTTACTAATATCTAGTAAGTAGTTTTTAGTACAAGTATTTAAAATAGATAGATAAAGGTTATTCAGAATCTAAAAAACAGCAAAAAATAATAACACTGTATAAATCAATAGAGTTATGCTTCTAATGCCATAGACGCGTAAGCGTATTTTTAAAGTGAAACTGAATGTAACCTCCGGAATCATGGACGGCATTGAACGTGTGTTAAATAAGGTAACGTATTAACTCTTTTCGACATGGTAGTTAGAACTGTTGAACACCTAATTTTTAGTTAGAATGAATTTTCTAAAAATATATTAGTCAAATGAGTCTTGTCCAATGCATTTAAGATATTTAAATTTGCTGCCCTGTGCTGAAAACACATCCTAGAGCACGCAAATTGATAGCGCGCTAAGGGAGAGAGGGATTCTCGTGCCAACTGCCGAGTGCGTGAGTAAAGGAGGGGATCGCTGTGCTAAAGTGGATTGAGCCAACGAGTTACAAGCGAAGCAGCGGCAGCGGAACTGCGGATTAAGTACTGCGCCGTAAGATGTATCACATAAAAATATAAATAATAATAATATTGAATTAGATGATTAGCGAGAGAAATGTTCTGGATTCTCAAATTTGCCCCTCCTTTCAATCGTACAATAATTACTGAGAATTCGAAACAATGCACGTTACATTTTGTACATGTATTAAAACGTAGCTATAATATAATGTATATAATGTACATAACGCATACAACATATAAATACAATATACCTGTCCAGCGGCTGTTGCACAGACACGACGCCCGATTGGTAGTCGACTGCAAACGACTTGATGGAGTTGATGTGCTGCGCGCTTTGTATGCCGTACAAAAGCTTCAGGTCCTGGTCGTCGTCAGTGGCCATCAGTCGGACTACGGGGGAACCGATTTCCGCGTTTTCCGTCACGTTCACCTCGTACAGGTCCTGCGAGAATTTCGGACGGTATTCGTTGATGTCTTTGACGCTAACGAACAGCTGCGTGGCTGTTGTGTAAACGCCGTCCGTAACTGCGATGGTTAGGTTATACTCCTTCTGCGTCTCCCAGTCCAGCTGCCGGGCTAGCACTACGTTGCCGTCATCTTCGATCATAAAATCCGAATTCGGATCTCCGCCTGCGGAATCCACCACAGGATTTAGTATTTTTTTTTTTTTAATTTTTTTTTTTTTTTTTTTTTTTTTACATCATATGCCGGGTCTATACTAGGACCATATTTAAAAGAGGGACAATGAAGACATTTTTCCCAGCAATCAAATTTTAATGTGTATAGAGAGGCGGTCAGATACAGCTGTAGCCCGGTGTAGTATTGTATAAATAAATATTATAAATAATAATTCAAAATTGTTGATGGTTAAATTCTTAAGAATACCTGCGTGATTATCGAATTAAGACTAAATAATCATAACTAAAATTGTAATAAAAAAGAAATAAGAAAATGAAAAAAAAAAAAAATGTATCTATGTTTTTGAAGGAAAGGGCGTACAAATCAAAATTTGTAAATACGGCCCTAGTCTACACATCGAGTCTAGTTTTTGTTTTTTATTTGTATTTTTAAACTATTTGGATTGTCTTATTCACGTTGAAAAATGTTGGGTCTACTGGTATACATATCTTACGGACTCGGTGTTACAGTGACAAACTATATTATACGTGAAGGTTTGATGAATTATGTTTACATTTTTTCATCAACACTTTTTCCTCACTAAATTCGTACACTAAAAGTTTCGTACAGTATACATTATTATTAGACATGGCAAGTATTAGACACTATACGTCCAGTACTTTATTAGAGAGAGAGAGAGAGAGAGAGAGAGGTCGTTTTTTTAATTTAATTTACTCGATCGCTTTTTCGGCGTTTTACATTGAGTTCATATGCCTTATAATTAGACATTCGATTAAAACACTAAATCTAAACTATTTTTTTGGCTTAGAGTTAAAACATTTTACCTAGTAATTTTGATCAGATTTTCTGGAAGTAAATCGGTATTTTGAAGAGAGATTCAATATATATTTTATTTACAGTGATGACCATCGGTAAAAATCTTTTATACCTGTATTTGCGATTATAGCGTGGAAGAACAGTATTATTATATATATTGTATTTAAAAGAAAATTGAATAAACATCGAACAGTACGCGTCTAGGGAACATTGATATTCTTCAATTATTTTGTTTCGCATTGTTCTTGACATTTTTAAGCACTGATTAATTATTTTAAAAATTGAATAGTCCTACTACATGGTTTGTTGTGCACGGCGTGGTTGGTTTTAAAGTTAATTCGAAGTGAAAGTATTCTAAAACCATACGCAAATATGTACTTAAAAATATAATTTTATTGAAGTCCTGTAAAATATTCGCCAATACGAAAAATAAAACCAGAGCGTTTTTATTTTTTTTTGTGATAAAAAATGCTTGTTAAAGTGAAAAAATAATTTAAAAATATTTTGAAACCTTTTGTATCCGACGTTTATGAGTTAAATGAAGATTTAACTAATAATAAAATGTTTCAATGCTTACACAAAAAATAATTCATAAAGGATTTAAAATAAAAATATTATCAGGCACATTGTTGTGTTTAGATTTAAGACGAATAAAATACAATTTCGATATTGGTAAAATGTACATGAATGTAAAGGATAAAGGACGTATTTATAAGAAAATTGTTTGACTAGTATTTACTGTTTAATATCATTATAATATAAATAGTATGTTGAGTGTGTAATTGTATCATAAAGTGATTTGAAGTTTTTTATATAAATTCTTTGGATT
The DNA here is from genome assembly GCA_034509805.1 of Sipha maydis. Taxonomy (NCBI): domain Eukaryota; kingdom Metazoa; phylum Arthropoda; class Insecta; order Hemiptera; family Aphididae; genus Sipha; species Sipha maydis. Next base: position 30,952 of record JASXSY010001037.1, read on the forward strand.
TTATACAGTAATAATTCATGGAAAATAAATATGACCGTTGAACTTTTCAAAATAAATGATAATTTTTAATCTCATTCACGTTACACCATTTGATTTTGTGTAGTTTTGTAAAGCCTTTAAATTATTAAACATAATATGTATATAATATTAGTTTCCAGTTTGATTATTCTCTTGAAGTGAACGTCAATGAATAGATATTATACTTAATGATGTTTTCGAATTATGAGCATTGAATGATCTACTTTAAAATCGATTGAATTATATGAACTTACTTTCGATTCGGTACCAAAGGTAATCCTGGTCCTTGTCCACAGCATTGATGAGTGCAACTATGTAGCCGACGGTATCACTTTCTGTGATGTCTACTTTCTGATTTGGATTTTGGATTTCAGGTACGTGTTTTGAGTTTTCGGGAATTTTCAGTACTTCTACGATCACCTTTTTTGCAACGGCACTCATGTTGGGCGACCCGTTATCAGTTGCTCTTATCTGTAACACGTATATGGGAATTATTGTAAATTGGATGTTAAATAATTCTAGACAGTTTCAGTTTTCGGCTTTTTCTTTTTCATGAAATATAACGACTGTCTCATTAGTGCTAATGAGATGTTACAGAAAATAAATATGTCTAAAGAGTCTACTGTATTATATTATTTAATGTAATATATATTAACGTTATTCACGTGGTTGAGATATAATAAGAGTCCGTCCAATTATAAATATTTTTGAAGATTAATAATCAATTAATCAAATAATAATCAATTGTTTTCTTCAAAAAGAAAATTTATCGTCTTATATTTGCTATATAACTGTGTCTGAATTGTCTAATAGAGAACTAATTAAATTTATCAAAATATAACTACAAAATAAATTTATAATACACTACGTTAGGTAAAATGAATTCTTACACTGTGATATGTCAATATTTAACACATTTTTAAAGGTAAAATTATTGAACATATAAATAAAAAAATTTTAATTCAATAAATTGGTTTTAAACCAATATATAGTACCTAATAATATATATTAACAAGTGCGTCACTCATAAAATATAAAAAATATTTGACATTGTTTAGAATTTTAACATGAAACTTTATTTTGATTAGTTCAAAACTAAGGAAGTTATAAAAGAAACACGTATTGTAAACAACTTTTAAATCTCAAATCTCTAATTAACCTTTAAATCTCTATAAAATTCTGTAACAATAATGTTTTGAATAATAATTCAGGTAACTATTGCTATTATTTACTATTTAAAAAATAAAAACACAATTTAATAAATTAATTGAAATTCAGAGAAAACACTAATTACAAAATATTTAAAAGACAATGACAAAACAAGGACACGAAAAATAAAAATATTTTTCGTAATTTAAATCAAGGATGTGTTAAGTGGAATGAATTCAAGATACTAGTTTAGATACTAGGTGTAAAGTAAACAATGATAATTAGAATGCGAGTTTGGGTCAAATGGTTTAATTTTTCCGATGAATTAAGTGTTTGACTTATAAATCTGAGATTTTTTTGGTATGGAAATAAATTGGATTTTATTTTTTTACACTGAAATTATGTATACAAATAGGTTAAATGCAAAAAGTAAAATAAACCAAATGAAATTAAAATCAGATTAATATCGCAGATAAACCAGTTAGATGGTAATTATTGGTAAATAAATTAGCATTATAGTGGCAAATGCGATTTGAGTGTAAATGATATATTATATTGAATTAGTATCTAATATGAATTAATTAATTGAATTGTTATTTAATATGAAAGACATATTTAAAAAAATAAGTTAAATATTTAATTGTTTTTAGAAAAAATACGATTTATTTGATTATAAATAAATAAATTCAGTACGTAATAGTACAAGTTGAAACCCATTTGTACACAGAATTACAAAGAATAATACAAAATGTTTGCAAAAATGTAATATGATATATTGGTACCCAATCATAACATTTTATATCGTTAAAATATAATTCAGTAAAATACCAAAAAATATATGAAATCAGAATAGTCAGTGATAAGATTTTACACAGGTAATAGGAGAGTTCAAAAACCATTAGGCCATTAATATACACTGTTGAGACTTCATAACAATTGTTATGGAGTCTCAACAGTGTATATATTTCATTATTATACATGGGAGCTCCCATTGCCCTTATGAAGTCGGTGCCTATGTATGAGTTTATTTATAATATAAACTTAGGCGTGTCCAAAACTTGGTTTCCGGGGAGGCACAAGATATTTTTAAGTCAGCAATACCGTCTTTTTAGTTATAAAGGTTAGGATAGATATAAGATTATTTTTCTCCGGACATGATTTTTTGTTGGGCACAATCCGCCATGGGGAGCGATGCCCACCCACCAGGTAAACACGCCTATGTTTGAACTTGATTTTAATGTTTATATATTACATTTATATTTTCTATAATTATATATAATAACTTATTATTAATAACTAATAACGAGTGTACACTGTGTACCTTTCCCCACTCCCAAATGGCGCTATTATTATTACCCACTGTGCATTGCGAGTTACATAGCATTATCGCGATGTTGAATTTGGATCATAAAAAAACATCACTAACTAACATCACATAGATATTAATTGTGTAACACAGAATCGATATTATAATATACACAATGTATAGGTACATTAATTGTGACTAAATTATAATGTTTAATATATATTCAATTATAATGATATATTTATATGCCATAATTTATTAATAACCATGCTCTAACATTGGAAATTCATAGTCCGAAAATACCTGTAAAACACAATGTAATAATGTACAACATGTATGATAATATACCATTTTCAATTGTGGATATTCAATTTTATATGGCCCACATAATGTTTCGTATAATGTACATAATTTAGTACATCTTTCTATGTTTGTGAAGATCAATGGTTCCCTGGATAATTTCAGTTGTTTCTAGTATGACAATTTTCTTTAGGAAATAAAAAAATCTGTTAAAAGTGCCAAATAACCACTTCAAGAAATTACTAATAGAATTATTGAAAAACGAAAACATGGTTTATTTGAAAAATATCAAATATTAATTTCGATAACAGCAGGAAAAGAAATCTGTTTTAAAATTGTTCATCTGTATGTTTTATTAGCTGATAAAATTTATGAAAAAATAACTTCACAAAATTTAAATATTACTATTAACACTTCTAAAATAAAAGATAAATACACTATGCTAAAAAATCAGAAAATTGTTGTTGTTAGACATATAGTTAAACGACAAAATGAATCTGAGTATAAGATAATAGTTAAAACATTTTTAAATTGCTCAACTTTTTATTCTTTTCCCACATTATCATCTAATTTAGGAACTTTTATTATTGTTATTACATTATTATCTTTAAATATTTAATATATTTTTAATAAATTTAAATAAATAATTTTAATCTGGATTCATCAAAATATTTGTTGCATCAAATATTCCATAATATATTCAATATATTTACTATATTTCTATATTAGTAGTTGATATTAACTCTTAAAATTGATGTTTGATAACCTTGTATTCACCCTCATAATAAATTTGATAGGTAGGTAGGTTAACTAGTGCGTAGGTTATGTAGGTGTATTAAACGTGTGAAGATAATAACTCAACAGATCGAATCATTGATGAAAATTAATTATATTTTTTGCATTTTTTTCATGTTAAATAATAACTTGCAGCAACATTTAGGTAATAGAGCCGTGAGAAAATATAAATGCAATATTACATGCATATCAGCAAAGACGGCTGATTAGCAGTTGTAGGAATATTGTTGGAACTCTAATGCGACTCGCATTGCAAGGTTACATGTTCCAATAAAACATCTCTGAAATATTGAAGCGATGATTCAGTGCACAGTGGGTTACAACCATCTTTACATCAAATTTGCACTTTAGCGGAACCGTCAATAAATGAACCTTATAACTGTCCCAACACCGAATTCGCTCATTGGTCGAACTCGGTGCACTCCATGTTAAATCTGGTATGCAAATTACTATTTAGACCGTGTTTGGAACGGAATTTTAACACGACGCAACTCTGCTATTTTATAAATGATAGTAAATCATGTGTGAACCTAAATTGTAACTCGGGTGCATGGACAGATTTAGTCAAATGAACCGTCGACTGAAAAAATTTTAATCTTTAAACTGTCGAGGTACGGTTTAATCTATTGCACGGATCTAACACCAAAATATTATTTGATTCAGTTAATAATTGTTTCGTGAACGGTCCAGACACTGTTCAGTCGATCGAACGGACCAGACACTAAAAAAAGTTTAAAAATAATTCAAAATAAAGTTTGCACCCATCGGTCAATTTAACTGATTTCACACTTTGAAATTGTTAATCGGGTATAGTTCCATACAATTAATCATGATATGAGTTAAGAAATTACATGAGCATTAAAATTATAAAAAAAATTCAACTGTGAATTTTTATACTATTACACATTTAAAATTGAACAATTGTTAATAAATAACGTTGGTCTAAATTCAATAATATTTAACTGCAGCCGTTGAATAAGGTATAGTTCTTAAAAAATGGCCCATCAAATATCAAATATAATCCTCAGAATATTAAAAAAAAAAAAAAACAAAATACAGGAGCCAAGATATTTCTTCAGCTGTACGGTGATAATATATATTATACTATTAAAATATCAATTACGTATTATTGTTGCACTCACGTAAAAGGAAAAGTCTTGATTGCCTCTAAACGAGTATTCAGAATGAATTACACCGGTATCGGGTTCCACAGAAAATATATCGTCCACTCCTTGTGCAGCTTTCATGGTGTACGTTAATCGAGCATTGTCTCCGGAATCTTTGTCACTGGCCACGACCTACACACATACAAGTATAAATAAATGAGAACACCAAAAACCATTTGCTGATTTTGCCGTTATCAACGAATAATTTAATAATAGTATAATCTCGTCTATAAGGTGTATAATTAGTAAATGTAGCGTTAATAAACGTAGTAAATAAACCGGCGAATGTGAGAAATACATCAATATTTTTGAATTTTGAACATGTTTTTTTTTTTTTTTTATTATTATAATTTTATTCGTTTCACAAAGTTACAAAAATAATAAAAGAACCATTGCAATGTTAGAAAAACGTTCGGTATGACTATCTACATTGATTTCGTCTGCCAGTTTATATAATATGATGATCTGCGCGGATCGTAATAGATGCGAAAAAATAACATCGAGCACAATTTAATACTACATAGGTACGTACCCTGAACAACGCTGGGCCTATGATGTCGTTGGGCCCGAAAGACATCCATGGTTTTTTGTCCAGCAACTCGTCGATTTCAACCATTTCCGCGGTCGCAGCAGCCGTACCGTTCTCTTGCGTTAGCGGCTCTTGCAAGGGCTGCGTCTCGGGAATTTTGAACCGGTATACTTTCTTCAGCATTTCCGGTGCATTGTCGTTCACGTCCTCGACTGTGATTACTACGCTGGTCGTAGATGATAACACGGGTATACCATCATCGATGACCGTAACCTATTGAACAGCGTATGAAAACAACTTTGATGAATCGTTCAAGATGTCATGAACGGACACGTTAAATAATTGTTGTACTGACACGCCTGGTCACCAAACGGGTTTACAATAATTATGGTTTACAAATTTTTAATAATAAATAATAAATAATAATAATAATAATAATAATAATAATTTTTAATAATACATTTTTTAATAATTAAGGTTTACAATAATTAACTTTAACGTAATGTATTTATTAAATCGCCTATTGTAAATTAACAGCGATTTCGTTCGAACGCACAGTGTAAACCTTTAGGCCTCTTTCACACAGTCTGTTTTTTTAACGGCAACGGAAACGGATCGGATAAAAATAGAAAACGGAGTAGATAAAACACATAGTTATTTATACAATCCTTTCACACTATCCGTTTTTACCAACGGACAAAAATTGTTTATATATAGTAATATTATATACGGACATTTTTATCCGATCCGTTTCTGTTGCTGTTAAAGAAACAGACTGTGTGAAAGAGGCCTAAAGGTTTACACTGTGCGTTCGAACGAAATCGCTGTTAATTTACGATAGGCGATTTAATAAATACATTACGTTAAAGTTACATTAGTGTGTAAGTATCAAAAATAGAATACATAACGAATTATAGAAAAATACTTCGGAAAAAAAAAATAATAAAAAAAACCCACAAAAGTTGATTGTTTGAGGATTAAATGTATATGGTAGAAATCTAAACGCAACACAACACCATAGTTATAACTATGCAGTTTTAGATAAAACTGCAAGCTGTGAAAGAAGTTTAGCTATAAAGTATGAAGTGCTTCTTAAATAGAAATGTTATTATATAATACTCAATAAAAATATATTTATTCCCCAGGACGTTGCGATCATCGTTATATTTTATATTATGTAAACATTACATAAGATTGCAATTTTGTCTGTTCTAATGGTGCTTTAATAATTTTAAGAATTTATAAAAAGTTGTGTATATCTTTGAAGCTAAATTGTAATGTTATTAGATAGGCATCAAGTGCGTAGTATTTACCTCTAGTATATGTTCAGATTCGGTTTCTCGATCTAGTTTACGTCCAGTAGTAGTTATAAGACCTGAAAAAAAAAAAAAATTGAAATTTCTTATAGCTGGTTCATTTTTCAATAACGATAACAATTGTATTTTAAAGCCTTCTCTCCAATCCCTTAGATTACCGTCAGAATTTCAGTAATGGTAGTGAACGACGGGTAAGGAAAACATATATATTTATTGTAACTATATATAGTCAGTTCCTGTCAGTGCGAATACAATACGCGTCAACTCTTCTACCTAAACCTGCAAGATGTTTCGATGTCCTTTTGTGCTTTTCTAAATTGTACATACTGTAATATCCTTTTCCTTTCTCTGTCATGCCGTTTATTATCTTACTAAGGAGACAAAAATTAGTTGAAATAGCGTAATTTGTAGTTTGCTAAAATATGTTCATTGTACACGTTATATTATGTAATAGTATAAATAAATTCTTTAAAAAACGATTACATTTTTTATTTAAGATCAGGCGATGATATATACTTACTATTGATGGTAAGAATGAAAGAGAGAGAAAAATGTTAACGACGAATGTTACGTATAAATTAAAGTTTATCAAGTGATAACATAAAATATACAAGCGTTTTATCTATACGAGTTTATACTATATAGTATAATTCGTCGAATTTTATTGATAATAATTCGATTTATTATGTCTCAGAAATGTTGCATCTGAGATTTTAGAATTTTTTCAGTAATACTACTGCATAATCATCGTTTTATGAATGAATAATAGATTCATTATGGCAGAGTATACGGTAAGAGGTTGCTTTCTGGAAAAGCTTTATTTTCACTATAAACGCCGCAATAAATTATTAATAATGTTAATTAATGTATTGAGACCGCTGGAGCTAACTTATCGGCTGAACGGTCGTAAAATATATCAGTGTCTTCTCAAGTTAATATCCAAGTATTAAATCCCTACTACAATAGTTTGCATACCATTATTTTGCCAATGTCCAGCGAGGAAAATTTGAATTATGGTTATTCCTATAACGGTTATAATACTCAAGTTATAAAACAGACAATCATGTTTTAGATTATATACAACAATGGATTTAAATGATCTCGAAATCAATACAATTATAGTGTTTATTCACGCGATATAATTCTAGGGTTCAAGATGAGCAAATATAATCATCATTTTTGGAGAAAGTAGCATATTGTATTTTTATAATTTATTTTATGAAATCATTAGAGTATTTTTATGTTTTTTCAAGGTATAAAGGGGGTATGCAAGTTAATAAAAAATATACATAAACACAGTAAATATAAATATGTATGTATTAAATATATTTATTCAATTGTTTTATTTAGTAGTGTTTGCTATGAGTTTTTAACAGAGTATATTTCTTTAAATATATCTGAAAATAAATTTACAAAATACTATATAAATCGTAATGAAAAAAAAAAATAATAATATAATAATAAAAAAATAAAAATAATAGGTTCTTTTTATTGTTATATTATAAACGGTAACCGAAAAAACAACACATTTTGGCAGGTGATCATTAAAAGGGATGTATAAATAAGATTTTTAATCAGATTATCAGTTATAATAAACATATTTCGATTTGGATAATAAAATAATAATATATTATTATTGGTTTTGAATTATATTTAGTGCAAGTATTTATTAAGATAACAACAATAATAACCAATAAACAACATATGACAGATAATGGACAATAAAAATGGATCAAAGCACAAACAATGATGATTTTATCCAGGAGTGGAAAAATTATAAATAAGTTCACATATTTCGATACATTGCAACTTCTATACACAGATGAAAAGATACTGTACATGCGTAATAAAATAATGATAAATTAGTACACGAGAATAAAAAGTACAATTATCGAATGTGAAATGGAAAAAAACATTTCGAATACAGCGGTTGTGATCAATTTTTTTTCATCATTTTTCGTACGGGACAAATGTAAATGAGGTTTGTAATGATAATCCTATATTTATGTTGATTTATCAGAAAAGGAATAAATCATATTTACAACAAAGGCCGACGAACCGTATAATTTTCCCAAACAATAGTTTATTATAATATATGTTATTTAGATGTGATCGCGGCAAAGGTGCTTACACCACGTTGGCAATGCCTTGGCAGCGGCTGGGCTGAAATGGAGCTACCGGTAAATGAATTTGTGAGGATAACGCGCCATAAAATTCGTACGTTTGTGTGCAGACGTTTAATTAAAAAACTTTTTCTCGGAAAAATACTATCGCAGAAACACGCTCTCTGTTCCGTACCCCAATAATCACAAGAACAAAATGGTCGTCCGATTAGACAGGATGTGGTGCGGCTGTATGTATGACACCGGTTTTGTTTTCTTCGTGTTATATATGGTACGTAATAATCGGTCAAACAACATATCGTGTGGTAATCCAAAAAATGAGAAATTCAATTTAATAAAATTTTAACGGTTCTTGAATCATATTCGCATCTCACTCCCCGTAGTATACACTACACACACCCGGAGTACGGATGCAGTATAACGACAAGGATGGATTTCCAATGTTGTGCCCGTTAAATATGTGCTCGTTCAGCCGATTCTACCAGCAATAGATGCAGCAATGATCAGGGCGAAGGGCGGTGTAGGTTTTGAATTATTTATATTTACCAACCGACGACAGTTAATGGGAAACCGCATAGGAAACGTCACGTCGAGAATCGAATTGAAAGGAAAAAAAAATAAACAACAAAAATTAAACGAGGTCAAGTCGAGTCACACGCACGTTGTATATGTATATTATGCTGTCTGCCAAGTCTGCTAAAATATAATGTAAAGCACATTTAATTTTACAAATCATTCGATTGCGAGAAATGGCTGAGCTGATTGTAGGGGTTCATGGGAATTATATTATAATAAGTGAAATATATTTTTTACAATGATTTACCGGCCACATAGATTTTAATGTAAATGCGTATTATTTTATAAACTAATTAGTATTATATATTTACGAATAGAACATATATTATTTAGGGAGCGTCATGAGTATTCCCATAGAGAAACAAACTTTTTTATACTAACCAATATCTTCTTCCCAACCCTCAATTAGTTTTTAAACTTGTTTCGTTTAGATCAACTATTAAGCTTAGGTTGTGGCATCCAGAGACGACTTTTAGGAGAGTATAGGGGCCATGGCCTCTCTAAATACGAGACATCTTACTCTTTATTTCGTCAAATATTTTCTTTGATGTAATTATGCTTATGCATAATATTGTTATGTATTTATATGGTAATATTTTGATCTAAAGTTGCCCCTGGTGGAATCAGATGTAATACATTTGGAGAATATTACGAATTCAATTATTTAATGCTATTTAGTCATAATATTTATTGAGGCCACATCCATATCACATTATCCCGACCAGCCAATTTAAAAATAAGCATACAAAATTATATATAGGTTATAATTCCTTAAAACGACATACCCGGTAATAATATTGCATTTCATATAATATTTTAATTCTACATACTTGTAATAATAGGTATAATAACTTACCGGTGTTAGAAGAGATCGTAAACAACGATTGGGGGTTGCCGGTGGTGATTTTGTATGTGATTCTCGTGTCGGACAGATCAGCGTCGGAGGCTTCTAGCTGGATGATCGGTGTGTTGGGCAAAGCATCTTCTTTTACGCATGGATAATACACTGGAGCTTTAGTCAAAGGCACATTGTCATTGATATTCTTCACTTCCACGAAAACCTGAGTAAATAAGAATATTGAGTAATACCTAGTTAGATATTCTACATTTTATGTACAAGATGTACGAGTGAATATTGTGAATCAACGAATGATTATTGATAATAAAATTAACAGCAACAAAAGAATTATCTAATTTTTTGAAACTGAATGATATCTTTACAAACGACTTATAATTGAAGGAAAAATGACGTTATATTTCCATGATATAAAATAAACTTGTTAGACTTTTGATACACGGCATATAGCGATTTATAATTGTTGAAATAAATTAAGTAAAAATAAATCTGGATAACTACAAATATAAAATAAATTAACAATTAAAGTTGATAATACTAAAAGTTTTAATAATCAAGATGAGAGCAGTTAAGTATGTCATTTTTTTCATAAGCGAGAGGTGATAAGAGTTTTACATATTATCAAGAATTTTATACCCACTGTCATAAAAAAAAAAAAAATATATATATATATATATAATACTATTTTAATTAATAGGTATGGTTATTAAATTAATACTTGTAGTAATGCATTGAAAATAAACTGTTGGTTGAACGACAAATTTAGGCGTATACTGCCTAAAAAAAGAATAAACTTTAATAGATGATATGATATTTATAATTATTTATTATTTAAATAATATTATATTTGCTTTATTTGAATGAAAAGTACAATAATGGTATCTTATCACTCTAATATTGTAATGAATATTGCTAAATTAATAACGAAGAACCATATGGATATTTTTATTATGTAGTATTTATACTTTTGTTTGATATTATTAATTATATACTTAATGCAATTTACAAAAATGTTGGAAGTTTTATTTAATAATTTTTAAATAGTGAAAAATACATTTTTTTGGTGAGTATAAAACTACTTATTTTTCTATAACAGCAAAAATTTGATTTTAAATAAAACTAATTTGTCTTTGAAATCTTTGAATGGTATTTTATAGAATATTGTTTACAATTTTTGTTCTTGATCTTAATTTGATAATAATAAAATATTTTTTGTTAATTATTGCATATTAAAAGAAATATAATGTTTCCAAATTTTAAGTAAACTAATGTTTTGTTTAAAATGGTTATGTATAATTAAAAGTTGTAAGTGATAACACATCCATGAATATTGATTGAGTTAACCGTATGAATGTATGGAAATAATTTCTATAGACAGAGAAATTATATTATTGAATATATAGAGTATAACGTGTAATCCCTATTAATCTTAAAGACATTATTTGAACTAAACTGAGAAAATAGTAATAGAATATCAAACTAGATTCAAAAAGAATAAGTAAACCACATATTTGTCCATAGGCAAATGTATATAATAATATGAATATGTGAAGAACTTGCATACTCAATCTTCATAAACTATAAGCCTTTTGAAGTTTAAATTACTATCAGAAATAGCGAGAGCTATATATATACAGTGTGATCACGATAAGTGGAAACACTCAATAATTATGTATAGGCTTCATATATTTTAATTCTGATTTTTTGGGTAACTTATTAGGGCGAAATTAACTGTTACAAAAATAGTCTAATTACATGAAAATGTGTATAATTATGTAGTCATAAAATCAGAATTAAAATATATGAAGCCTATACATAGTTATTGAGTGTTTCCACTTATCGTGATCACACTGTATGTGTATATATATATATATATAATATAATGTTACGGTGGAGAACATTTGACATGAAAATCTCGATAAAGATGATCAAACTGGTATTTGACAGTGACGGAAAAAAAATATTATTTCCAATCACATACACATATACACACACAAACATAGAGTGAGGAGGAGAGTGAGAAGGGGAAAATGTAATACAATTACTATGAGGATCATTATACTCAAGTGGGTCAGGTATGTGTGATGAACGGGTGGCATCATAATGAAAACAATAATGATTGGCACGGTGCAAGGAAAAATACCAAGGAGAAGACACTTGGCAGATGGCAGTAGTCAGGAATATGGAGGAAATAGTCGAAGAATGGGTGACAGACTGGGATGGAAAAATAATATGGAATGTAAGGAAGGAATTAGTTTTGATGGCAAAGACACTAAATCGCTCGAGGAAAAAAATATACGCAAAAAATTACTACTACTATTATTAATAAAAATAAAAATAATAATTTTGTATTATGAATTTCCTTTGTACGTTTTAATAAAACTTATTTTTCTTGAAATTAAATGAAGTCTTTTTTAGATATTTTGACTGACTAGATACACAGAAAAACCAAAGTAAATTTATATAGTTGAATATTCATTTAAGTTAGATTTGAAAGTAAATCTAAAGGAATAACTATTATTTGAAAAATTCCTTTGGGGACAATTATGGCTAAATAATATTAAGATTTTAATATATACTTATATTTGATCAGTTAAACAACCATTATTATACGAGTAGAATTTTTTTTAACTATGTAAGTTAAATTATAGAATTAATATAATGTTATAATATAATAATAATAATTTTAATAGCATGTTTTTTTTTTTTTTTGAGAGAAAAAACAAGGCACTTTTTTAGCTCGTCAAACGAAAAAAATATATTAGGTATACGTATTATAAATGAATAAGTATACACACACGATTTCAGAAACCCGCAATTTCACCATATTGTATACCGCTTTATTAATATTTTGTTAGTTTTTCAGATTTTTCTTAACTGACAAACGATTTTATTTTTTGCATTTCGCTGTATGTATATAAATGTAAATTGCTTTTTTTCTTTTTGAAAAACTATATAAACAAATAAGAAGCGTTTTTTTATTAAGACGATGTTAATGTTGAATATTAGGAATATTGATTTTATACAGTTTTACAGCTATTATATAATAAGCCCTCGTATACTGTACACACAAGGATTAAGGTTTTATAGTTCTTTCCATTTTGAAGTTTATTGTAAACGGCAACCCGTATTTAAAAGGCTAAAAAGGAACATTGAATCTTTTGAACTAGAATTCGAAAATAAACAAAGATAAGTTTAGTGAATGTTGTCTGTCGACGAGTTAATAGTTGAAGGGCTAACGATTCACTAAGCAAATAAATAATATACGTGTGAAAGATTGCTGGGTATTTGTAATCTGTTGATATCGAATTCAGCAATGATAAAAAAACTGCGAGGTCTAAGGACTCCTGATCAAGGACGTGATTTCAGCTTTTGAAAGAGTGAGGCAAACGAAAAAAAATATCAAATCAAAATATTTAAAAAACTAAAAATATTTAGAAATGTATGTATATTTATTTTTAGAATTTTTGTATGTAAGTATGCCATATAGTTTTTCGAAACGCCATCAGCCGAAGAATCAGTGTTTCTTAACATTTTAATAAAACGTAAATCTACCTAAAAGATAATTTTATCTGATTTCTGAGAACAAAATAAAAATTTATAAATATCGATTTAGCGATAATTGGATAAAGAAAAGGAAACTTTTTTAAAAGTTTGAGAGTGGGGGATTCACCATAGTTTTCCTCCTCCTGAGCCTAATATTAAAATATGAGGCGTGACTGATTTAAATGTGATCCGCTCACCGTAGTTGTATAAAACCAATATATTAAGTATCTATACAATTAATGATTAGTCGGTAATACTCGTACATAGTTAAATATGAGAAGAAATGCATGGTTGACTAGCTGTAAATTTTGATCTGTTCTCTTTTTGATCTGAGTGTTAAAAAAAGTTCGCCTATATTACTGCGGTATACAAAGGATAATGTCATATTATCAAATACGTTCGGTGAACACTATTTTCATCGTAGCAATACACATGAAACAATCAGGAGGCGCAGGATTTGCAAGGGAAAACATACAACGAACATGTAAAATCATTATATAGCGCAGCTTAAACAATTTTCGTTAATATAGTTATATTGATTGTCGCGTTCACAATATTATGAAAATTTAATGCTCGTATGCGTGATCCAAAAGCTATAGTTCATAAATGTTTTAATGATTAACCATCTAGAACAGAATACTACTACTAGTATTACTACTGCTCAATTTGTCCGCCAAATTTGAGCTGGTTGTCGGTTTTGCAATCATAAATAATTAATGTAATTGAATAGAAGTATACCTCGAGCCGAGAATGTAGGGGAACGGTGGCATGGTCAAAAGCCATCACAGTCAGCCAATATGAAGATTTAGTTTCCACATCTAAAACTACCATTGTCCGTATATTGCCTGTAAAATAAAAACAAAATAAAATTAGGTAAATAAAAACGAATGGCAAGTATTATTATAATTAAAATAAAATTAAAATTTTGAACGGTTGTTCCAATTATATATTGAGTTACAAACCCGAGGTTTATATATGGAAGTGTTTATATATATATATATTATTTTTTAAATAATATTTATTCATAAACAAACATTGTACAGGTATCTGCAGCAAAATAATGAATTCTATATTTGTAAATGAATATTATAATTACTCGAATTAATACAAATATTTCTTTATTAAACGATAAAAAAAAAAAAGAAATAAATAAAAAAATAGTTGTTAACAATTAAATACACGCCTGTTATTTCCCTAAATATTTTACGTCGTATATATAATTTAATTACTAATAAAGCTTTTATTTTTGAAATGTTGAAATATATCGATACTTTTATGTTACTAAATTTACCAAATGCAGTAAGATTTGATAGAGAAATTATGAGCACACGTTTCCTCAGCAAAAATCTCGACTGTTTGCGAGATGGACCACTGAGTTGAGAAAGAGATCTTTATCTTGGAGTTGTTTTCTTTCTTACATGCGTATATTTATGTATCCCCCAAAATCAGTTTGTAGGTAAAGTGGGCCATAACGAAAATTACTATCATCGTTATTATCGTCATCATCATTATTAATATGATTACGTTTATCAAGGGGTCAATCAAGGAGACGAGCTATAGAGAAAAAGTTTTTGATGGAGAGCCCCAAAGGTAAGTCAGACAGATTAATTTCAGCAATTGAAAGGACTCCCGGCCGAAAAATTGGACTCAGACACTGCCGCCACCACGACTAGTGTATAGGTAACTACCACTACAGACGCCACTAATCGGCTACCACGAGGTTTAAACGTACTGATTTACCACCATTGGATGTAGTTGTTGCTGTTGTTCGTCGCTCGTTAAATTTAAACAAATACATCAGATGAGACGTTATTTGATGATTTTTTTCCCCTTCTAAAAAGGGAATATCTCCCATTTAACTGGCCGCATCTACTTTACCGCACGTCATGACCCCTACAAATCAAGTAATCGTGTATAAATCGTGTATAATGCCCGCGGGTAGAATTTGGTTCTTTTTTTTATGTAAGACTTATCGTATATTAATCAGACAATAATTAAAATAATATATATATATATATATATATATAATCAACGATTAATCAGATAATAATCAGACACCGTAACGCGCCTATATTACACAATATTATCGTCGCTACCGAAAATCTTTAAATTAGTTGTTAACATTAAATAACGAATTCCTCGAGTTAAGCTTTTAAACTATTTCTCGATCTTTGACAGTAAATAACACGTTAGTAAACATATACATTAAATACTCTAGGAATAAACTTAATAAGGTATGATATTATTTTTTCTACATCGGCAGAAACTTGAAAATTATTATTTGTGTAAGCCCTTATTCTTTATTAAAATATAAGATACCCGATACAGAAAAAAAAGTTGAGTAAAATAAATATTTATTTTGATTAGCAGCTTACAGTTTCAAAATCTTTAAACCTTACATATTATAATATACTAATATAACATAACCTTACCTAACCTAACATGTAACTACTTAAAAAAAAGTAGTTCAAGTGTATACAAACTTTTTTAATATTTTGATTTGAATTATAATTATTAAATTTAAAGATAACTGTAATTATTAGTATATATATATATATATATATATTATAACTATGAAACGTTAGGATTTATCTCTCATTAGCTAGAATGGTAAAATAATAATATTAAATTAATCAAATAAATATTATTTTATCAGAGGCATTTAAGGTCACATGTTATAATTATAATTACGAAACTTGTGACATAGAATATGAAACTATAATTGCATGAAACTGGCTAATATGTTCGTATAAGGAGATATACATCGAGCTTAATGCAACTATTTTTATTTATAGTCTACGAAATCGATAACACGAAATATGTCATTCTGATTTCATTGTTTCAGTTTCATGAACATTTTCACACAATTATATACACTTACTTTTACCCATGTGGTAAAATAATTTAAATTTATCTGGATCGCTATGTAATTCATTTGCAACAACACTAGAACATAATATGTTATATTAGATACATTTATCGGATGTACCAAATATTGACGGTTTTTAGTAAATGTTTGTTAACGTGACCACCACCAAAACAAAATCACGTCATCCTCGTCAGACATTTCGAAAACTGATCATCTTTAATTATTCTTGAGTTATATAATTTCATTGTTTAAGTTTCTTAAATATACAGATAAACACGAAACTAGTTTCTGAAATCTTTTACATTACACATTTTTTATGGTGTGCGACCTTAAGCAATATTCTGTTAAAACTTATAAGCTTATACAATTATAAACATATGTACAGTTTTTGAGTTTATGTAATATAACAAAAGTATTATAAAGATTTCACAATCAATAAAAAATTTTACAAGTAAAAAAACTTAATTCAATGGTTGGTTTCATTGCGTAATTTTAACAGTTATGTATCAAAAAGAAACCCGATGAATCTCGATATATATTTCTGGGGTAAAACTTTTTAAATTATTTCAAAATACGTATTTCCACAACTAATTATAAACGTTCTTTTCAATTTTATTGGTTAATAAGTTTAATTTTTACAAGATAAGTTGTTTTAATTGTATGTACAATCCAAATCAATATCCGATTTACCAAGGTACACAATAACATCTAATAGAACGGACTACAATGATGGGAGATAATTTAGTCGTAATGACTTATAATATTTGTTTGTGACTGGTATGTTTTATTTAAAATAAAAAAATAAATTATGTACAAGTTTAATGTATTTTGTTTAGCTCGTGTAATCGAAACTGGAAACTAAACCTGATGCAATTTTAGATAAATTTAGTGTTATTAAACTTCGATAATTTTACTGATTCCAGGATAGCTTATTCGATGTATAAACTTAAATTATTTTTTTAAGTTTAATATTAGTAAAATTTTAACAAACATATAGATGTACGAGTGATATTGCTTTATTATTACAAGTTTATATGTATATATGGACTAAAGAATAAACTTGACATTAAAATTGTAGGTTAGAACAGAACACGAAGTATTTTAACGATAATTGTCGCCTCGTTGATATATTATTATTCAACCAAGTGGTATAACGCTTACTCTTGAATACTTCGTACTTAAATGGAAATAAGTATAATAAACTTCGATTTTTTGAAATACAAGAGTAATGCTTGAAATGAAATACGGTATCATCCTATACCAGAAGAAGATAATGGCTTACATTTACCATACCTTTACGGTATTTTATCCACCAAAAAGGTATCTATAAATAGCAACCGTTTTCAATTCAATTTTACTTGGCCGACTTATATTTTTCCATCTGATTTAAAATGGAAGTTCTCATTTTCTGAATCTTTGAACGAAAAAAATATTTATTTTATTTTTTTTCAAATGCATATACGTATATATATATTACACAAACACACGTATATATACATGACACAATAAAAAAAAACTATCCACACATGTGGTACAAAGAAAATCATCGAAAATATTTAATTTGTTTTTATTTTATTTTAAATTATATTCGTTTTCCACCAGTTTTAATAAGATTAAATACAATTTAGTTTTTTTGCATAAATAATAATAATAATACATACATATATATAATAAATAATAAATACATCAAAACTATTGCAATTTTAATATATTTATTAATATATTTGTTTTCGGATAACCCATGTACTTAGTTGTGTGTTAACGTAACGGAACCTACAATGGATCTTTAGAATGTACGTTAATGGTGTCACTGATGGAAACATTCTGATTGTTTTAATTGTTTTCAACCTGTGTTTATACTAATTGACTCCGCTCTTGTTGTCTATCTTTTGGCAGGGGTGGTCTTACTGTTTTCTCATTTGTTTGGTTGTGACACATCTTGATTCATAACAGAATACATGGACATAACCAAAAATGGAAGTAGTATAACATAAATCTATCAAAGTTTGAACTAATTTCAGCATACGTTATACAATTTTTTATTTTTCAAAAGGGACTAAAAGGTTGAAGTATATTTTAAGTTTATCAGTTTGCATGGTTAAAATATTATAAATTCAAAATATTCTGCGTTCAATTTTTGTTCCATAAAAAACTCTAAGTCTAGTCTAATTCTGAATACATAGAATAGTATACCTGATAATTATGATAGTATAAAAAAACCTTCTTAAAAAGTAACTTTCCACCTGTCACAAACTTTTATTTTTGTCATTGAGCATGTATTTAAGTACTAGATAACATTTAAAAAAAACAAAAACTCGTCATGCTTTTCTTACTTTATGCAAAGTATAAGATAAGAATCAAATTAAATGGATCAATTTATTCAAATCGATATTGCATTTCCTACGAATATATAATAAGCATATCAACAGGTAATTTATTCTCATTTATTTACGTTCACACGACACACATGTATTGAGTTTGCCTATATAACGTGCCGTTATTAACAAACACATTTTCCTTCCGTTAATTTTTTAACAACTAGTTAATTCGATTAATTTAAATTATATTCATACAGATTAATTTAAGTGAGTAGATATTCATCAATAAAAACTTTACAACGTGGTTTCTTATAATTCTGAATAATTATACTTCAGTAAATTACAAAAAATCCTAACATGTTATCTATGTACAAACAGAGGTAAAAACGAATAGAACGGACAACATAGTTTCGCCCAAATTTAAAACGAAATAATAGTATTTTTATACTTATATATTTTTTACTTAAAAATAACTGCATCCCATAAAAAATAAACTACCAACCGAATGCACTTCATTTGGAGTAGTACTACCGGTTTAACACATAATGACGTAATGCAAATTTAATGAAAAAAAAATAAAAGAACACAAAATAGTCGAGAACTTCTTTGACACAATGATCTTGAATGCCAATTTGCGAACATCATCGAATTTATCAAGAGGACATATATATATATATATATATATATATATATATATATATATATATATGATTAGTAATAATAATTAGTCATAGGATGCCATATAGTAAACAGTAAACATCAAACGTATAGTAATATAATGTAAATATTTATCAGAAAAAGCTAATGGCCGTTGCTATTGAAGCTTAAGTTATATAAAAAAAACTGTTTTTTTGTATAAGTTCAGTGTTTTAAATAAAACAACATTTCCCTAGCTTAATTAACTGACAAAAAAAAAAAATAATAACGATAATAACAAAACATTCACTAAGGTAAATCGTAAGTATTGATTATTTCATATTTTTACTCCCTTATTTATTGTCTACATTCCTTCTGGATTAATATTGAAAAACCTTAGTTCAATGATGACGTGAGATAAGTTTTTAAACCTCATATAGGTACCCAAATTTGCTTGTATGGTCTTATTAAAAACCCCAATAGCATATAATATTTTTTTTTATTTTTTTTAATTTGGTAATAAATTATTTACCAACTTTAAGAATATAATATATCACAAAAGTGATCAGTACAATATTTTATCTATAGCTAATTATAAAATATTAATATTCACTTTTACGTTTTACAGTTTTACGTTGGTAGAGTTTTTAAATATAATAGTAGCAATACTCATAGAAAAATGAAATATTCTTTAATCTCCTTGAACTTAATATGTATTAAATTATTAATGGTATCCGTATTGCAACAACACTGCCGCATAAATCTTTAGCTAAGCTACCCTTAGCCATCGTAAATCCAAATTGAGCAACAAGCTTAAATTCGGATTATAATATACCCGTTTATGATCGTAGACAAGTCCCATAGGTCTAGTATCCAACCCATGTAATGCGTAAATCCTACGTTCTTTTTCATTTTTTTTTTTTTTTTTTTTTTTTGTCAGGATGAAAAACGAACTTTTGAGAGGTAAAAAATTAATCGACCAACGTTTTTTTTATTTATTTTTTATACAAACGATATCCAACAGAAAGTACAGAATAAATAAAAATATTTCTCAGAGTTATTAGACACAATACTTATCAGAGTAATAAATGTATTATTGATTACCTTACAATAACATAAATTAGTTGATCAAAAGAAACCTTATTTCTATTAAAATATGATGGTTATAATTCATTAGAACTTTAACAATAAAAATTTAGCTTTAGTATTACATTAAATTTCTAAATTAATTCTTTAATTTTATAAGAGTTAAGTTTAAAAAGTTGTTTATATTGTAATTCAAGTCACAGGTAATTAGAATAGCACAGTAATTGTAATGTATTTTAACACCACAAATATTTATAGTTAATTAAAATTCAAGGTAAATGTAAATTTATATTTTTGTATAAATAAACTAAAAACGTATAAAATAAAATTGCACTGTTTATATTTATTTACATAGACACATCTATAAAATATAACCTATTTATAAATCGAGGCTTTATTTAAATGGTTTGGAACCTAAATCTGTTGCATAAAAGCTAATCGAATAATGATAAAGTCGATAATAATAACGTGTATAACGTGTGTTCTATGGTAAAAACTAAAAATATAATTTATTATGCAATGTGTTTTTTCAAATAGATTTTACAAACATCTTTTAAATTATATTGAAATTATAAGTATAATGTAGGTTTAAAAGAAAAAAATATTTCTGAATAAATTAATAATATATAACTATTACACATATTATAACATGAGTAGTATAAGTACGTTACATAATATATCTGGTTCATAGGTTGTGGAGGTTTATTAGTCGTCACCGGCGTACGTGATACTGTATTTTAATGATATCGCGTCATATTATACGACCCGGTCAAATCTGTATATTCGGATGCATACATAAAATTTAAAAATAAAATGGTGATTGTCCGAGGTTAGTTTGCATCATTTACGGGACATGCTGGCCATATGCATATAAAACCGTAAGTAACAAATTTTACTTAAAATTCGGCTGCGAACGAAAATGATTAAAAATGTATGATGCAGGTTTGTGACTAATTTATTATAACATACGAGTACAAGTAATGGCGTTTTTAATCAAGTATATTATATGATGGCGTAGTTTTAAGAACGGCGGAAATCATTTTAAATTCTTGTTTGAGTACAATAATTGCAACGTGGCAGGTACATCAATATGTGAGAGGTACTGTACGCCAAACAGATACGTTAAAAAAATATCGTCTAAAGAATTTACATTAATGCTATGCATTACTAACAAATGTGTGGAGTGTTATAACTATTATTACTTCCTAAGCCGATGACGACGTATTCAGTTTTCAAGTTTTAATTAAGCGTTTTTAGGGTAATCTTGATAAAATTTAAAGTTAAATTTCCACATACCTTGGAATGCTATCACATTCATCATAGTACGATGATTATGGAGGCGAATACGGACAGGACCCCTGCAAGGGTGAAGAAATTGTAATTCAAAGAGTATTATATTAGGACAATGAAAACTAAAATCGATATTACATTATTCTAGTAAAAATCGGCCAGAACGATCAAATGGCGTGTAATAATGAACTTTATCTGTACACGTCGTTGCGTAAAAGTTCACAAAATCGCGGTTAACAGATGAGTAGCCCAAATAAAATATTAATATATTTAATAAAATTTACGTAAATACTATTTTATTTTTATATTTTATTTTTTAACGTAGTGTAGTTATACTCCCAGAAATATTTTGTCGTCACTTGTATTCACAACTCTCAATGCTCTTTCTTAAAAATTCTACAATTCCACCAACTTGTTTCTTTCCAGTTGATCCATGGATCTTGCACGAGGCTTTTTCTTTTGTGTCTCCTATTTTATCCTTGCGTAATTGGAGTTTATTCTTTAATTTTATTTTAATGTAAGTTCAAGCTAAGGATTTTTCATTCTTTGACAAAACTAGTCTTTAAACCGGTACCTAATGATAATTTCTTGTAATACTCTCACCGGTATGAGTTTTTCTACTAGTAATTCAAGGAAAAATTAAACACTATAATAGTTCATATTATTATTATCCATATTAATGACTAATTTTGAATAGTAAAGCGATGTTGAGGTTGAATTGTAGAAAAATATTTGAACTATCGGGTTATAAGAATTTTCAACTTTCAACTTCTTAACGTGTCAATATTCAATTTGTACATTGTTATTCCGTTAGGTTATTATATCCATATGTTGTACGAACATCTTGAAAACAAAAATTATTTCTCGAGTAATGGATGCAAAATCTCAATAGAAAAAAAAAAAAAAAATTACATGCTAAGCAATTCTTCTTTTAGTTGAATAACAATAATGAGTAGTATAATATATATATAAATATTATTACATCCTTCTTGCCATGACCGAAACCCAACGTCACTATCGTGCGTTGTCGGACGAAAATTGGAGATTTTTGACGGCCTCTCGAGGCGAACCTTTAGATTTATGAAATATAATACGTTTATTATTTTTTCCCCTCGTAGAAAAACCATAGAATCGCCGTTGCCGCTGACGATCCCTCTACTATGTTTGTCGCCTACGACGCCTGAAATCCAATAAGCGCGTCTTGGAAACACATCGAAAGTAGAGAGTGTTAGTTGTTTTTTTGCCACACCAGACCTTCTGCGCAAAAATTTACATCGAAAATATAAATTTACATGTTTTATTAGCGATAGTGAAATATACGGGGTGAAAAAAAAAAAAAAAACCATTTGTTAAACAGTAAATTTTATCAGCTAACTTAA
Organism: Sipha maydis; assembly: GCA_034509805.1. NCBI lineage: Eukaryota > Metazoa > Arthropoda > Insecta > Hemiptera > Aphididae > Sipha > Sipha maydis. The sequence continues at coordinate 54,210 of JASXSY010001037.1, forward strand.
CCCTTACACGTGTGTCGACACACCTGAATACACTGGTTATTGCGACAATGTTTTACTTAAACCTTTAAGCTACCCCTTATATACACGATTAAAATACCACCGTTCATCGATTATACATGGTCAACATACGTTTAATGTGCACTGATTACCATTATTATTGTTATTAGACTGAAATACATTTTATTTTCTTCGAAACAAAACATAGTTTAGATATTTTTCAACTATCCATAAATCGTAATAATAAATAACGGTTAAAAATAATTCACTTGTATGCGTCGTTGATAAACCAAGGCAAAAAGTTTTTTTTTAAGCCGAAGAAACCATCGCGTACCAAATATTTCATGAAATATTCTATTAAATCATGGAAAATCAGCAGTAAAGCCAAATAAGTTAACCACCGATCAATACACGCATATATAGGATTGAAAAGTGTCGTAAGTTGCTCATTACAAAAAAAGGTAACGACAGGATTTTGTCATCCTAAACAATTAAAGAGCTCGGCTTTGAAAAGTATTCAAGTATAGATCTTTTGAAATTCAATACCATACTACTACCTCCTTTACTACTTGACGGAATTAAATATACACACACACACACACACACACACGCACACACACACACACACACACACACACACACACACACACACACACACACACACACACATATATTTACCATTGGTATACGCAGACACGTATATGAGTACTAATATCTAATAGTGAATATGAAAGAATTTGAAGGCATTTTCTCGCACACAATTTTTATCAAAATTATTTTCTTATATTTTAAAATAGCACAAATACAATTTGAATTTAATAAAATATACCTCATTTCATATTTTATTAAATCAAAATTAAAATAATTAAAATACAAAACATATGTAAACATATCAAATCGAATATATTTTAGTTATAAATATATTTTGTAAAATTAAATTAAATTATATTAAAAATTTAATAAAATAATAATGTATACTATTATGATGAAATATAACAATATGCGACAAGGATGTATAATCCCCCCCCCCCCCCCGAAACATCGGCAATATCTCACCACCATCTGGAAATATAATTTCAGATGGTGGTGGATGTACAATCTCTCCGTTCATAGGAAAATAATCTAAGGGGAAAAAATTAAAAAAGGAAAAAAAAAGCTCTTGCGTATTCCCACCCGAGAACTTAGGACAATCATTTTGTCTCGACAATCGACATAATGTGTGCAAAAAACAATATATTTATATTTATATGATTGACACATTGCCGTATTCGTGTGCGAATGTAAAAGTTGAAAACGGAACTTATTTATCTAGACAAGAGGAGAGTGTATATTTTATAGTTTGATGTATATTTTATTGATTTTTTACGAACTTATAATATTGAGTAATATGCAAATTTTTACTGTAATAGAGCTGATAAATGAATAAATAAAATACAAAATCACGATAATTTTAGCAGTTATACATAATAATTACGTATATATATATTTAATTAGAGTTCATTGCAGTAGTACTATGTGCATATACTACGTACATCGAGTTTAATATATATGTTTTACAATTTTATACGTAACCAGAGGCCAAATATTAACACGAAATTTATTTTATAACGTCAAAAGTTCTTTTTAGTTTCTAATATATGTAGATTACGAACAAACTTTAATATAAACTAGAACGGCATAATTATAGAAATTTCACATACAACGAGGTCATAGCGATTAAAGTTAAAGTTTAACCTTTATCTCACAAAAAATATGTACATATTTATATTATATACGCATAATTTTTGCAGTAGATTTGTCATTAAAACATACTATACGAAATATATTTAAATGCCGACAACAATCAGATAATGTAATCATATAAAAAAAGTACTCCTCTGTATACAACTGCTGCAGGAGACAACAGTATATACACATTTATAGGATTTTTGCATTGTTTTAATTTAAATATATATAAACACATGTATGGGAATTATATATTATAAACTGTGTAAAAAATACTTTCTGCGATTTGCGAACGAGAGTAATAACGGTGGTGGCCGTTCGACGGTATTCGGGTACATTTAAACATTATACAGTTTTAATCCGGATTATATAAAGAACGACATGATGGCTGAGGGAGGCGGCATTTGTGACTGTTGTTGTGGTGTATACACTAGTTATTGTTGTAATGGTTCAACCGGATATCGTGTTCCGGTTAAGCTCTTCCTGGTCCTGCATAATATTATTCGCGTTGTTATACACTCCCAAATGTATACACATATATAATTCATATTATGTATTTGAAAGAATTTTATTGTCGTTTATAGGTAGGGAAAATTAATAAAATTCGACGAATTAAGTGCGCGGAGATACCAAGGTATATATACGTACTATACATACTCAAAAGTTGTGTAAATATATATATGCATCAAGAGAAGAAGAACTTATTCGACCGACGATGTTAATAATGTTAATAATAATGTAGATCGATCCGTATACCGAATGTACACATTCTCAATTTCTTACAGTACAACGGCAGTTTAGTATACCATATTATTATACACCCAAATGGGGAGTGCTAGTACGTACTAAATATGTGTATGACACGCGAAAAAAAATTACAGATTAACGCCAATGCAGGTGGGTCGTGTATTGAATTCAAACTGGGAAACGGACAGTCTCGCCATATAGTACGCAAATGAAAGTGTAATTTTCTCTTATACACATAGACTACTACAGTATTAGTTGGTTTATACATGTTATAAAGTGAAATAACTCGTTCGTCACACCCGCGTCAAGCTTGCCCCAGTCACATATTACATCGAATACGTTTTGCTTAGTCACAGCAGTACATGATGTGTCTCGTGTGCAGAGGTTGCTACTTGCACATATAATTCAGCAGCAGTCATCGTAACTGTAGGGACGAATAATAATGACAACATGCATGAACATTTTCGACAATTCTATGATAATTTTATGGTTAGGTTGTATGTTTTCTTACATACCACGGCGTATCAACTAGATCCGGAGGACATTTGAAGCACCGTCGTATTTGCGTGATTTTTTTTTTTCAAATTTGTCTCTGGATTTCTGTAGTTTGTCACGTTCATAAATATTTTAGCGTCAACTATTTTTACTCCACATGTATACAAATCGTACATTTATGTCACGTCATGATTCTATGACGACGTTGACACACCACGTGTGTGAAAATTTGGCACCACTTTATTTTTTATTGCTTGTTTTCTCTCTTTCTGCAAATTGTTTAAACATACGTATGGTTTTAAAGTAATTTCCTAGCAAATTTTGTAAAAACTAAACCGTAAAATCTTAGTGAAAAAGTATTCAGTAAAAAATAATTATAGTAATAATAGTTAGAGAATTTATAGTCACTAACGCGTCACGATATCTGTTTACAATCATTTTAAAAAGATTTCCGTTCTATTGTCTATACATTCTTTATAATATATAACATTTATGTTTTTACGCAATCCAACATAAAAATCAGATTGAAAAATGTTAGTTAAATTTCATTAAAAAAAAAAAAATAAAAAAAAAATCGATCTATAAACTGATTCATTAAATAATAATTACAATTAATAGGTATGAACTAATGATATAGTAAAACAATCATGTTTATTATTATGAATACGCTCATTAGTGCTTATTGTACAAACATAGATATGTTAATCTATATACATTAGGATTTATAAATACACAGAACAATTGAAGGCGTCAGTGCAATAACAAGATATCTCCATTTTCTGAAACTTTTCAGGAGACACATAAAACTTAATTTTAAAATTCACAGTGACCATTTTTTTTTTAAAAAATATTTTAAGTTGTATATCACATTGAAATCGAAAAATTGGTAAGAAAGAAAAAAAAAACGGATGGGCCTCACTCTGCTGTACACTTGGGGGTGAAGTGCGACTCTTCATAGGATAGGTCATTATAATGGATTTGTTAAATTTGAATACAATGATAGGTATCATTGTATACGAAAAACGATTCTGAACGGAGATGATATGTTTGTCTAGGATATAATACATTGTTATTTATAAATATTGTTATAAGTATATTTTATTTTGAAACGATAAATATATTTTTTAATTAGGATGGGTTGGCAGTTGCATACAGCGACATAGTTTGTAAGTCTAGAATATTATACATTATATTATATTTTACATCAAGTTCGGTGCCGACCGTCGTAGAGTAAACACGCATGTTACTCCTTATCGTTACCCGATAGCGTCATGCGTTTTATATTCAATTACCTGGTTGTTGCGTAACTATATACGCGGCCATTCGATATGTATCGAAATAACACGCACAATAAACGCAATCTATCGTCATCTCCGTCTTCTCCAACAACTGACGAAAAGAAAAGCAAAATTTTTGTCACCCCAAATAGGTTTGCCGCCCTCGACGATGGCACAACTTCCGAACCAGAGGTATTCAGTCCACCCCTAGTCACAGATGAGCTACTAGTTCAAGGGGATAATTCAAAGGAAACGTCTACTCAACCGACCAGCGACGGATCTAACCACAGCGCTCCGACAATCTACATTAAAAATGTCACTAACTTCTCAAAGCTCAAGTATGATATTATTTCCATTTTGGGCCCAGACGCAGTTACCTTTAAGTCTTCTATGGCATTCATAACGATTCGTTCGGCCAATTACAATATTTTTGCTAATGCTGCGTCTATTCTTAATAAGAGCCGTGTGTCTTTTCACACACACACACCTCTACATTTGCGGCCAATTCAAGCTGTAATCCGCCACTTACACTACTCCACTCCCACCGAGGATATCAAGACAGTCCTTGATGAATTGGGATTTTCTGTCCTTAACGTTAGCAATATTCAGAATAAAAAAACAAAGGCACCGTTGCCACTATTCCTAATCAACCTTGAACCAAAGGAACACAATCTAGAAATATTTCAAGTAACTAAGTTATTAAACTCCATAGTTATAATCGAAAAGCCCAGAAAATCTCGCCAACCTCCCCAATGCAAAAAATGTCAAATGTACGGACATACTCGTAACTGGTGTAACCATCAACCACGTTGCGTCAAATGCAGTGAAAACCACCCCACTGATGAATGCACCAAATCTCGTGCCACACCGGCCAAGTGCGTACTTTGTTCCGGCGCTCATACCGCCAACTATAGAGGCTGCCCAGCCTTCAAGCAGGAAAAAAAATATTATCTCAAGAGGCGCCTTGCACGAAAAATGAATAACACAGATAATAATGATACACCGGTTCCTCCAGCAGTCCCTCTGGCGGCCAACATTCCAACCGAACCTCCTCCTATCAAACCGAAAAACTACGCAGAAGCAACGAAAAATCACAACACGAATGGTTCATCTCCACCCATCTCAACCATTCTGTCCAACTTTATTTCCAATCTAAACGCTATTATTAGTCCTCTTATCTCCCTGCTAACCACAGTCCTTAATTCACTTCTAACTAAAGTTGCTTAGTTGTTATTATTTATCATTGTTAACAATAATCACCTCATTATGTTTTTATCTTATCTTTTTTCTCTCTATTATTTTATATATGCTAAAACTATTATTAACATTATATTCATACCAATGTTATCGTTTAAATTGTACACACAAATTCTATTTATCGTTTTAATCTAATTGTCGAACTATAATAGTTTTATTGCTGATGGTTCTAAAATAAAAAAAAATTATATTTTACATGTAATTTTATGTCAATATTCGCTGTTCAAACGCCTATAAAAAAAAATTGTGCCTATGGATTTTAATAATTTTTTAATGACATTAAGAACTACTTCTGTGGAATCTTCTATTAAATTTTCAAGTATTTTGTAGGAGCCAAATTTTTTTTATCACCGATTATAAAAATAAAATGTAAAAAAATCGAATATTGTAAATGCCTATAAGTGGCTTAAAAATCAATATTATATTTTGAAAAAAATATGACATAAAGAAAATACCAATCTTAACAGCTGATAGAAATTTAAAAAATCTGCGACTTATACTTTTTGAATTATAACAAATATTTAAAATCGTTTGAGAATAAATGGCTATTTTATGCAATTTCGTAAATATTTAAATTTCAAACAGTCATAAAATTTTTTCCTCTAAGTCCGGAAGAAATTTTTTTAAAGATTTTTGAAGATTAGCTTATAGATAACCTAGTGTTAAAATTTTGAACCTTAAAGTATGAACAGAAAACATTTTATGAAATTTTATCTACAAAATAACTTGCAAATTTTCGCAATTTTTTCATATTTCGTATAAATTGGAACTTTGAGCACTTATAAAAAAAAATTGTGACTTACGATTTTAGATTATTTTTTATCAGTTAAGGAACAACTTATAAGAAACCTTGTATTCAATTTTCAAGATTTTCTGGCCGGCCAAAAAAATTTTATCGTTATTTTAAAAAAAAATACTTAAAAAAATTGAAAATTTCAATTGTCTATAAATAGCTCAATAAAAGTCAAAATACTTTGAAAATTTAACGGTGTATAGACAACGCTAATCTTAACATTTGGTGAAAATTTCAAGTATTTACATCGATTATTTTTTGAGTTATAGCAAAATAAAAAATTTGATTTTGTCGAAAACTGATTTTGCGTAAAAACTCCCGTTTTTCCCTTATTTTTTTTAAGGTTTTCCCGTCGCCTTTAAAAAATATTGAAAATTTTTAACTAAGTGAACTAGGTTCACTTTCCTTTGAGAAAAGTTGCTACATAAGCAAATCGAATCATTTTTACTGCCAAAAAAGGTGTCGTCAGACACAAAAATAAAAAAAAATGAAAAAAAAAATGAAAAATGAAAAAAAAACACACATCATTGTAAAACCAATAGATTCCATCACTCCGTTCAGAATCTAAAAAAAAAATAAAAAAAAACACACATCATTGTAAAACCAATAGATTCCATCACTCCGTTCAGAATCTAAAAAATTAAATTTTAAAATTGTACTTTATTGTGTTTTAAAGTCTCAAAATATGGAGCTGTCTGGTTTTTTGCCCTGAAATATTGAACATTTTTTTAAAATTATTATTTAAATATATTAATTGCACATATTATATTCCAAAAACACAAAAAAATAAGCATATTGTGTAGTGTAGATGTTAATGAGTTGAAAAAAATTGTTTTTCAACAACAATGTCCTAATAAAAAATAAATAAAAATACTTTTGAGTAAACATTTTTATATTAAGACCTTTTATAAAAATATTTTTGTATAACATGGCTATAATTTTTTATGAAAATAACATAATAAATTTAAACTATATGTTTAGTTTTAATTTTAACTAGAAAATGTATATTAATATTTAATAACAAAAGAAATAACAGTATTATAATGTTGAAATCACATAATAATAATAAGTAAACGTATAAACGTAATGAATAATGATAAATCATTTTTAAAATAACATATTATCGATAACGATTTACGCTCGTGTAAAACGTTAGCTTAGATATTAGTGTTGATAAGAAATAATATTGCGCGGCGGTAATCATGAGATGTTCAGTGCAACCAACGTTCAGGGCAAAAACAAAACAGCTCCGGAGCTGTCTGGTTTTTGAATGGAATATAAATAACCAGACAGCTCCTTTTGCATTGTATTGGATATAATAATGATCGGAGCAATCTGGTTCTTACACAGAAATGTCAGCCTAATTTTTCTTTACCAGAAAATATACTAAAGTCGTTTTTGAAAAAAAGTGGAGCTGTCTTGTTGTTGCACTGACGCCTTCAATTTTTGAGAGGATTCTTCATCTCTTTGAAACAATGTTATTATCAACCTTAAAATTTAGATTTTAAGCAGTGATTTTGATTCTTCTAATGCAGTGGTCACCAAATGGCGGTTCACGGAAAATTTTATCCGCCGCGTAAACAAGGAAATAAGTAAAAATCGATAATAAAATATATTGGATTTTTACCGACGGAAGTAGATATATTATTCTTGTTGCTAAGCATATCTTAAAATTTTAATGGGTAAGTGTCCACGCAGCGTGCCGATTATATGTCATCGGCAGTTCGTCAATTACTGCCGATCTGCATAGAATTAATTCTTGTTGTATTACGTTATTACTTATTTTATTTTAAATTATATTCGAGTTTTGGTTTTTGTTTTTTGGTTTTAATATAATTATGGTCAAGAAAAAAAAAGAATAGCTGAAATTGAAAACACGATGGTTTTTGCCTGAATAGACGGAATTATATTGTTTTACTTATTTGTTTTTATTTACTAACAAGGACCTTGTTAGTTTGTTTGATTTACCACCAGACGTAGCTGTTTTTTAATATTTTTATTATTAAACGTCATTATGAGACTTAATATATATATATATAATTTGCTATTTTTTTTTGCATTTTATTATGTTAAAAATATTTGCCTTGAATTTTGATGGCCCCTAAAATTTTCAAAATTCTCAACGTGGCCCTCTAAAAATATTAATGAATGACGCCTGTTTTAATATACATAACTATATTTTATCATTACCGTTTGATTTTACAATTTCGTCAAAATAAATGATTCAATAAACTAAATACGTGTCCCCATAAGAGGAAAATAAACTTAACCATTAATAAATACTTAATTATTTAATGCAAATGTCCTTTGTAATAATATTAATATATTATATTTTATCTCTTGGTAGCCGAAACGAATAATATTATTATTCAAAATAAAGAACATAAATAAACATTTTTTTTTTTTTTTACATTTTTATTTTATTACAAGATAAAGCAACACATAACCCTACTAAGAAGAAGGGGTAGGAGTAAACAATATACCATTTAAGTATGATAAAGGAAATACTAATATCTCTCGTAGTTAGATATAGTTGTTTATTACTACTTTTGTAGAGTTGTGTTAATAGTAAGCTGAATACCTACTCTATATAATAATTTCTAAAATTAACATAGTTCAATATAATGTTCAGTAGTATTAGCTTATGTTGATGGAATTATCGAGCATAATCATCATGGTCAAGAATGACTAGTGTTTCAAATATATATTATTTACAATTTGTTAAAAATAAGAATGTATGTATCCCTCTACCATTGAACGTTAAATATGTAGCGGTTTTCACGTTATGGTAATGAGGAGGCGCATGAGATTAAAAACACAATTGACTCATTAAGATGCACGGCTGCCAACATTCTTTGCCAAGATACGATGATTGCAGCGCTCAATGTTATTTAGTGCCACTGAATGGAAAGCCGAATCGAAGAAAAATCCTATTATATCTAGGACTCTACTTTGTTACAATGCCAGTATTTGCCGTCGCCCTAGAGTTGAATAAAATAAAAATGTTCATTAGCCATGTATTTTACCCAAAGGCTCCAGATACATATAGTTAGTCGCCTTAGCATTTGTGTACTGATTATTATTATTGTTATTGTATAAATTACGTTTTATTTAATTTTTTTAAAAATTAAACTATAAATAGCTAGTACAGCACAAATAATGCTAGTTGTTTATGGTTAAGTTCATAAAGCTTTAATATAAATTATTTAATCAGCAGTAGAATATTTCTGATCATTGGGCTTTACATACCACGTAAACGTTAAGTAATGTAAAAATATTTCATAACCTCGACAGGATGGATAAGAAATTAAAAATTTATTAATTTTTGTAACATTTAATCATTTCATCTCTTTAGAAATAATTTGTTGAGTAAAGAACGTATATAGATTAAAATTAGAGCTTGGAAGTTTTATGATTAATCCCTCAAAAATTATAAAATTCATAATAGTTCACACATTGTATTATCAGGAAGTAACTACGCACACAATATGTGACGGGGTCAAATAAATGATTATTCAAACACATGTTTCGTCTAAAATATCAATGTAGAGTATAAAAATGTGCAAGGGGAATAACTGGCTATACAAAATAACATTTGTGGCGATAAAAAAAAAAAAAATCGATAAGGTTAATCCAGACATATATGTGTTACGATGAATGTCCTCTGCGAATCTAATCCAAATACAATCAGATTAAGTTTAAGAAATTAATGTGGTAATATAATAAAAATAAAAAAATAGTGCAGGATTACAGGCATTTTGTAGTTGAAATATAGTTAAATTTAGTGTCATATTGATATCGCGGGATAGATCTTTTCGTTATCTGAAATATTAATGCCGATCATGAAAACGGCAAGCAGCAGTTATTGGGCTTGAGGTTGCCTACACCAACACAATCACAATCACTATCATTATCATCATCATCATCATTAATGTGCTGCTGAATCATTATTTAATCTCTCGACGAGTGATGAGTAGGAGTTACACATCCTTTGACTAGGTAGCAGATCAGAGACCTTTCCTTCCTATAAAACCGATAAATGGTGCTGCTACAGAACACCGTATAAATACCGACATATTATGATTGACGATTTGTACTGCAGCGACTTTAATATACGCTGCAGCTATATATTACAAATATACACACAATGCAAACCTGGTGAAATTGACAATTACGAGGGTATGCATTGACGGGCGTAGGCACGCATGCTTAAGAGCAAGAACGATTTCCGTTAATCCGCTCGGTGTTGCTAGCAGAGCTCTGTTGTCTATCGTAGGCGCATCGAACACCAAAAAGGTTATTTCCTCTTTAACCAATAATGTCAAGAAAATAGCACCCCGTAATCACATTACGTTAATTTTAATAATAATAATAGTAATTACACAATTGAAAATTTTAGGCCGTGTAATAATGTACACGTTACATTCTCATGCAGTAGTCAACAGCTGCAGCTTTGATGCGGCGTACCGTGAAATACCGCTAATGTTGTAGAAGCTGGGGCGAGGGACACGGATCCATACGTCAACAAATGTTTATGGACGAAGAATCCCAAGGGAAAATTCAGCTTTGTCCCCTCCCTCCTCCTTGATCGATGAATACGATTTTGAGGGCGAACAGCTCGGAATAATCACTATCTGCTATATTGTATTACAAAACTATACGTGTATGTATTACTATATTATTATACACGTAGTCCACAGATCAGTTCTGCTGATGCTGTAGGTTCGCCAACAACGCACTCTTTTCGTAATATTGTCCCGGAGGTATAACCTACAAACGCCAACACTGCTGTACACAGACGAATTAAGGAATCTTATTACCTATTACGTAGGCATCCAGCTGGCCGGTATTGTGCATGTAAACTGTGGGAGGGATAATTTACACATGGACAGTATTGCACAGAATTTTGTAAGTTTTCTGACTGAGAACTTTTTTTATCTTACAGTTCACATACACACGACTTGGGTGCACAATTTACTAAAGAGTTTTTTCTTAAGAAGTAATGTATAAATATGGATATCACAATCACATAAAGAGAAAGGGAAGAAAGAAATACATAAGTAATATTCAAAACAGACTCGTTTATAACTAATGAAATTTAAATTTTTTATTATTATTTAACATAATGATTAAGATAGGAGAAAAGAGATATTCTTTTAATAAACATTTATATGTAATCATGCTGATGATAATTACTATACATTGTCGAGATTGTTTTTATACATTTATAAAATATTCATGTAATATTTATCATTTATAATATTGTTATAGCTTATATAGAAAAATATTTATAAAAGTAATTTGTGGAAATTAAATATTAAACGAATATAAATATAACATTTATTTATTTTTTTTATTAATATTAAGTAAACTTTAATAATTTAGTAAATTCGATAGTCATGATATAAATGTTTTATGATATAAATAAATAAAGATTTATTTTTTTTACATCAAAATTATAACCAGAAAACTAGTTAATATTAATCAATGCTCAAACTATCTTAAAAATAAAATATACCCACAGGTACAATACATACCGTAGATCTAGTGAGTACATCAATGCAATTATATTTGTAATTAAAGATTCTCATTTAAATTTTGTCTTCACACGACATTTTTTTTCTTGTAATACCATATAAAATTTGTTAAACTCTTTAGATTAATAAAGTCACAGATTATACTTTAGTTTTTACATACTGCAGCCGTCATACACCCGAAGGTAGATTCAATTCCTCCCCCACTCTGACTCCTATTTACTAACCCTTTGTACTATTTTATTTGTGAATAGGTGTATTAGAACACCGAGTTTTTTAGAATCAAATATATAATAGGTAAAATATAGTGATGGAAGGTTAGAAGACCCTTAGGGAGCATTAGTCCAGTCTTTCTTGATAATCAAAGAATAGTTATAGAACCCCCAGTTTTGTTACAGTATTAGGAGTAACCTTATAAACGTCATTCAATGCATACACAATATTGGTGAATTAAATAAAATGTTGTGCAAACGAGTTATTATGTCTGATATTTAGTGTTCAGTTGAATAATATCTACATGATTTTAAAATATATACTAGTACAATACTCATAATTTATGAGTCACGGATTAATACATTCATGTCAAATTTATTTATATAAAATACATTAAATAACGATAAAAGCGCAAATTGAAAAACTAGCTATACATTTACCCAGTATCTCTTATTTTCGAGCTTATTTTACAACGAAGCATATAAAATATTTAGAAATCAAAATTAAATTAAATAATGAACAATTTATTAAATGTTTTTTCTTTCTTTTTTTTTCGTTTAACCCGTAACCGCTTTAGTCTTTGGGCGTTATTAAGGGGATATTTTTTTTTCCTGGCGTTTAGTAGGTTAAAATACATAACTTGAGACTTCGTTGCTTAAATTACTTATCCAGGAACTAGTAATACTGGACATAGGTCAACCACAGCGCCGAAAGATAAACAACAGCGGCTAATCACTGTGCCACTGTTCCTAGACTAATATGTTAATAAAATGCTTATTTTGTATGGATAATATGCGAACACTAACGAAATAATTGAAAAAAAAATGTCAATGAGTACTATCTTAATTGATTTAAACCAAATATATTATTTTCATGACGAAAAAATGGTAAAATAGAATATTAAACAATAATTAACTACATGTATGCCATGGTAACTATTTGAATCATTGGCTTGTTGTATAATATCGACATTAAAAAGTAATTCGGCGAAGTAAGCGACGGCTGTAGTTGATGAATTAACTTTAGTACAAAGTTTAGTAAACAATTGTATAAACAATATATGAAAAAATAATCCTCATGTCAAGGTGAAAATGCTAAATCATTTAAATCTATTGCATTAGTAGTTTTCAGTTTAATTTCAATTAAAACAAAAGTTATAAAAATAAAAACATTAAAATATTTTTCCATGGATAATTCTCGCCAAAAATGTTATTAAAAAATGTTTCTTTAAATATTGAAAAAATTGTTTTGTAAGGTCCCTTATTTTAAGATTGGAAAAGTTTAACAGAATAAGCGTAAAATATAAACGAAACTGTCATCAAAAATATTAAAGTTTTTCACGATGTGATATGAATATAATAGTTTAAAGAACGTTTCCAAGAGAGAACACCAAGTTATTGTTTATTTTTATCATTGTACGTAAAAATAGTATACAATTAATTAAACGGTTTTCATTGATGGAAGATTTTGAATAGCAAGAACTAAATTTTTACAATCACGTTTTTAAAATAAAATTTAATAACTATATAATATCTATTTTTATATGACTATTGTATGACTAACATAAAACATTTTTATTTATTTATTAATTTACAAATAATACTAAATAGTAATTAAATCGGTTTTGGGTGTTCTGTTAATATATTAACAACTAATTTTATAATTTTATTTACAAGTTCTGTAGAACATAATATGCTTAGTCATTAAAAATTATTGAATATATATTTCATAGAAATATCGATTAACTAGTTTGTGTTGAAGTAAATTCAATGAGTTATGATCGTAGTTTATGTTATACATAAATTATTTGAGCAGGAGTATTTTTCTTTTTTTAAACAGCATTCATTTAAAATAAAAATTATCAAAAATACGTTATTTTTAGTTTTCTAATAAAAAATACCTTGTTTTTGGAGTGAATAATTTTTTGGTGTGATTTTAACATTATTTATTATACTTTTGGTAAAGCAATACTAAGAGGGAATAATACTTTTTTTTTAGTACAATAATTCTATAGATGTATCGATTCGAGTTTTTTATTGGAAAATAATTGGACGTTATTTCTATTATATGTAGCGATAAAACATAGCCATTATTTTGTTATAACTATATACAATGGTTATTTATAATTTAATGAAGGCATAACTACTACTCCTTAAGCATAGCATGACATTGTACTATCATTGGTACAGTGAACATTTATTTTTATTTCCTAAAATAACATAATCATTTATATAAATTAATTAATATTTTTCTTAAAGAAATATATAAACATTTTCATTAACATACATAAACATCGTAATACAAAATGTTATTTATTTACCACCACCAAAACTTTTTATATAATACATGCATATCCGCTCCAAATACGTCATACACTCAAAAGTGTACACGTAAAGGTGCGTCCACACTTATGTAACATGCAACTGAAACATGCAACTTGCAACGCGTTTTTGTAACATATTCTTGAAACAATTCAGTGAACTTATAACACATTTTTGCAACAAACCGGTGATCGGCTGACAGTCAGTAATTTAGTGAAACATCAAAGGATGTTTCACGAACATGTTGCGGCCAGTGTGGACAGGTTTGCGAACGTATTACTACTAACCTATTATTAATAATTTTTATTTACCCGTTAGTAATCGTGATGATTTTTATAACACCATTAGTCGCCTGTGAGCGCGGCGCTAGGGTTCACTGTAGTCCACAGATTTGTGTTTTCAACATAACTTATCAATTCCTGAGTCATTATTGATTGCCTTTATGACATGTTATCAAACAATTTGATGAATTGAGTTGTGGTTGATTCAGTGAGTCAACTTATTTAAGTAAACCGATTCAAACGAACTGATTCGTGTCACTGAAGGGAAATAAAGATATATGCAGCTGCAGCTACTCGAGTAGACATGTTGACTATACTCTCAATTTCAAGAGACTAATTTTTTTTATTTGAATACATATTTATTTTATATGGAAACCACTAAATTATGACTTGTAACATGTTGTAAACTAATGATGCAACATACGAATGCAACAATGCAAACGAACACCGAAAACTGTTACAGTAACATGTTACATTTTACGCATGTTGCGTCTAATGTGGACGTACCTTAATCGGAATGAGTTTTCAACATTCCAAAAAAGCCTATTATCTTATATGTAAATAGAATTACAAGAACAAGAATGTATTCTAAAATAATTATTTTATAATTCTAAAAATAATAATTTACGGCCACAGGAAACATTATTATAAAAATAAAAATTTATAATAATGTGATGTGTGTTTATTTATAGTGTTTATACGTAAAATCTAAAAAAAAAAATAATCAATGATTTTAAACTTGAGAAATGAGTGGAGAGAATCGATTTTTAGATAAATTTAAGAAAAATAGATTAAGTACATTATTGGTTAAGATGATGACAATAATAGGGCAATGCGTGAAGTTTTGACGAGCATTGGATCATTAAAAACTGTGTACGAAAGGGGCGACTACAAGAATAACAATTTAAGTGGATAAAAAAAAAATATGGACAGGGGTCAAAACAATGAAAGTTAGTGAGAGGGAAAATAAGAGAACTGTATATGGCACAACAATCCGCTCGCCATACTTACTCAGCAAAAAGGTTTCGATGAAAGTGTTTATAAAATTATATATATTATAAATACATCGTCATTGAGTAAGAATTGTGTAAGCATATAGTATGAGCAATATATATAGTCGTATATATTATATTATTATTTCACACATAGACTATGGAAACTAGTATAATAATGGAATTTCACACATATGCACGACCAATAGGTTGGACACTATACAAAAGAAAATTTAATTACTATTGAATTTTATACTTAGTTTTATTATCATTATTACTATACATATATAAAAAATTTTATTTTATTTTTTTATTTATTTTGACCCCCAAAGAAATCTTTTCTTTTTGTCGTATACACACAGCAGTTGTTGTCGATGATTTAGGAACTACGTTTTGAAAAACAGAAGCATTTTATTAAGAAAATAAGCACACACAGACAGACCTTTGATTCTATTGTAGCACACAATCTCGTTAATTGAAATATTCGGTCGACCGATTTCTATATAAGAATAAAGAGATCCACGCTACCGCTGCCGACCGTTGGACTGCTCCCGCCACGGCCGTCATCAACCAAAGAAAAACCAGAGGCGCCTATTTTTTCATTTTTATATTTTTCCCGCGCTACAATATGATTTTGAACAGTGCAACGCAGTTAAGAGAGCGAGTTGAAATAGAAAAATACACAGTAGAATTACCAGATTTTTTTTTTATTAATAATGTTTTTTTTTTTTTTTTTTTTTTTTTTTTTTGTTTTGTTTTCGGTGTGCTCTGTTTCATTTAACTTCAGAAAATAAAAATGAACGAGAACTTAAAAAAAGGGAGAAAAGAATCAGTGGCTTTTCAAATTCCTTTTATTTTTTCTATCGATGAGGGACGTTGAAAATGTTCCGAGAAATTAAGCCTGCCGAATCGAAAGACTATTTCATAGTCGGTCCGACCGGAAACTACATGTTGCACGATTCATGACATGGATTGAGAATATTTTGCAAATCAATATAATTAACTTAGCAAAATAATCACTTTATGGAATTTTGTTATTTTTGAGATTTTATTATCTTTTGCTATCGATTATGGCTAGTTTTATTTGTCACTAAACTTGGATAGAAAGAAGGTTAATACTTTTTGGATGATATACGCAATACACAGTAATGTGTAGTAAATATACGTTTAGAAGTATAATAAGTAAATATTAATACAATCTTATATACGTAACATTACTACTGTTCTTTTTGTATTCAACGTATATGTTTTGCAAATGTGTACTTGCGGTTTTTAATAGAAAAACACATTATAACTTACAAATAAGAAACTAATAATAAGTGTCCTAGAATATTAGAAACATAACGTATGATACATAAAAAATCAGTTTAAGGACGTAATGATGCTATACAATAAAATTTTTGATACCAAGTAAAAATTTTATTTTTTAAATTAGTGTAAAACTGTACAACCATATTTTTACTTAAAAATGGTTGTTTTATGAAGACATGAAAATATGTAGTTAATAATTAGTGAACGTACGAGAGTTTCATTTATTAATATTAATTTAATACATAATATAGATACTTAAAATAAAATATTGGTATAATTTACTGAAATTATTTATACATACCCCCATACACACACACACCATAATTTCTTATTTTTTTATCAGCTTACAAAGTAAAAAATTATAAAATGAAATAATTTTTCTAGAAGTTAACCTGGTACCCTGTTGCTGAGGAGAATTAATGATATTTAAAATAACAAGATTTTTCAAGTAACATCCCATGTGTAAAATTGCTATAGTGGCAATCATCTGTATAGAATACCAATTTTTGGCACAGCACTTTATTTCTATTTTTTATAATATTCCATCGTCTCACTTTCCCAGACAAACAAATGCGATTTTAATGCGACAAGCGGTTTTTTCATATAAGGAATGAAATGAAAATTCGTCATCCTGTACACCATTATATACCAATCTATATTATATTAAAACACGGAATTTCTACTATAAAAATATATATTTAAAAAACAGTATTCCTTTTACCTTGTTTGTCAACGTAAGTAACTTAATAAGAAAAGAAAATATCGAATAATACATGAATCGCTGTATGCAAGAGGATTTTTTTTAAGACGGCTATGTAAGTAAACGTACATTTTAAATAATCATACCATTTTCTAAAAGTTCACAAGAATATTTAATTTAAAAAAATAGAAAATAACTAAAAAAATAAACTTGTATATTTTGTATTTTACACATATTTAGTAAAATATTAATTAATTTCTTTAGTCATAAATTCATTTATTTTTTAACTAGGTATAAATATTACATTTGGGTTAAATTTTTTCATGTAATACAAATTATATTAAAAGTCTTCGAGCATTATAATTTATAAATAAATTTGAATTTGAATTTTAAATATAAGTGCATTTATACTGTTTTATTAACTTATTATATATTATATGTACCTATTTAGCAATACCTTCTTGAGACCAAATGTTCATATATACGAAATATATATATTATTAAGTCTTACATTTTAAAAATTTGAATAAGAACAGTAATATTCTTAGACTTTTGAAAAATATATAACTATCGTTTTTTCAATCAGTAAGTTTCCTTATTTGCTTCGGGGTTAGTAATTTTCCATTAGTTTCTTATTCATAAATGTGTTAATTATTAAAAATGAAATGCTAGTAAAGAAACCCATTTATACCTTATTTGAGACATTAATACATAAAAATAAATATAGTATTCGATATGTAAATCGTGAAGGATTTTAGGGTAAGATACTTGAGTGATTGTAACAGAGCTGTTATAATAGCTTTGAGCAGGATACAATTATGATATTAAAGAAATGTTTTTGAGTTCATTGTAACCACTAAAATATCATAGTAATGTTAACATAATTTAAAGCATATAAAATATATATTATAAGTTTTAATTTAGATTTCAAACTATTTACTATTTTTTTTAATTTTTTAATATACTTTAAAGCCGGAGTAGCTAATTTATGGTATGTATAATTCGTGAATATACTTTGAATGACACGCTCAAAAATAAAATATAACAAACAAATAAAAAAAACAAAATATTTATTAGATTCTGAGCAGAGCTAGGAATGCATTGGTTTTACAATGATGAATTTTTTTTTTTTTTTTTTGAAAACATTCATTAATTAGATATTAATTTATACTGATATTTTCATGCAGTAGGTACCTTAAAAGAAAAATGTAACGAGATTGTGTTATGGTGGGTTAACAATTAAAAAGCTTTTTCCAACAAATGTTTGTAGAAGGTATTATCTAAGTTCAAAAGTTATTCAAAGTAATTCCGAAAAATATCAGACTAATATATATATATATATATATATATATATAAATCTAATAGTCCAGACGGAAAATAATTACAATATTATTTTGGCCTTCCATTTTTACACCCACAAGAAGTATCAAATTATTTTTTGAAACTAATGTCGGAAATTTTAGAAGAAAAGAAGTACGATTATTTGCTGATTATTTAGCTCACAATATTATAAGCAAAGGTATTGTATTTCCTCCTCAATTATGAGCTAAAGGAAGTAATAACCAGACACAGACAACTAACATGTGAATCGTTTTATAAGCATTTTAAGTCGTATTTTTTTAATACTTATTCATCAATCATAAAATAAGTGGAAGTTTTAATAGAATTCCAAACAGATACATATTTAAAAATAAAACTTGATAAAAATAGTAATAGTAGATAAATAGTTAGTAGCAAAGTTATAGTAACTAAAATAATTTAACAATAAAAACTAGGTGAAACGATAATACAATTTTTAACGAACAGTTATGCAACAGAACATGAAGCTTGATTTTTAAGCACATCAGAATAGTTTTAATATATTTTATTGTCAGTTCGAAGTCTGAAAAATGAGGGACGAGAAATTTAAGTTTTACTACGAGGTCGCCAAATTTATAAATTACAGGCACAAACACGGTATTTAGGTATTCGTATTTTTGAGGTAGATTTATCAATGATTTTAAATTAAAAATTTAAATCTAGAATAATAATTTTATTAATAATGGTTTACAATTATTTATATTTTATATTTCTATTTGTGTTTTATTACTATGGTACACGGACATGTATTAGTCAAAGTCATAATTGAAAAACTTGGTAATTTATATTCGTATATTAATTAAGGTACCTGAATATTTTTACAACACCTGCTACTAATTTTGATCTATTAGACACTTATAATATATTTTGATTTAATGTATATTTACTTTTCTTATTAAATGTTATTTTTATAAGTACATAAGTTTATAGAAACATCTTTTTTATTTTGAACATATCATAACATATATTAATGCATAATATATATATTATTTATACAAAGGGTTCACAATCTGTCAACGAAACTATCATTGACCGAGATATCGTTGAGAGGGTCCTCGAAATGGACACAAATATAATAACGATAATGTTAATCAACACAGTATGACGGTGACGAATAAATGACACAGGGCATGAAAATTCATTTGTTTTACGGCGACAGGAGAGTGGCGGAAGTAACATTGGAACCAGGAAGTATTTGCGATAGGAAATACCGAGTCATAAGTCAGTTCGTGAAATTTAGAATAAATTATCAGTATTATTTAACGTATATCAGCAGTAACAACCGAAGCATTATAATAATAATTTCATTGGTGCACGTTTTCATCCAATTTTGGGCAACATTAGCTATATCATATATGTATAATATTATTGTTGAACAGTAGCGATGGCGGCTGCAGCAGAGGAATTCATACGGATAAAATAATGTATGTACAAAATATTAAAACATCCCAGTTCGAAAACAAATGTTAAGCGAATAGTGATTTATGCCGTCCAAAGATAATGTTGTTATGTGAAACGTAGATAATTTTGAGTATACACGATGTATACTGTTGCCCGCATTGGCCTGGTCAAATTTTGCCATACGCAACTCTATGACCACAAAACAAAATGAATGATGGTGTTCATCCGACTATCTTGTTCATCCATCAACATCGAGCACACAACGCGATTTCTTTTAGCTATTGTGAGCACATTTTTCAATTGTTGATTGCAACGACGGCCAAGTATCTCCCACGAATCGATATAAAATATTCACTAGTATTGATCATATCAGGTATGACAGAGGAAAATATAAATAAAAAAACCTAGATCGGTACATCGAAGTTTTGATATTTTTAGAAAAATTGGGCACATCAATACGCAGTTAGAAAATTATTATAAAATAGCAAATTGAATAAAATTACTATTTAGATTGATTTTTGTATTTTACATAAAAATAAATATATATTTTATTCTTAACCACATAATAATGAAGTACTTATACAAATCAGTATTAAGTTATAATCGTAAAAGATCCTATTAACATGAAAAATCAAATTCATAAATATAAAATTGTATAGTAATAGAGAGGTTAGAAAGAGGATTAAAGACAATTTGTAATAATTTTATAATTGTGATGCAGCGAAAAGCGATTGAACGCAACTTTTTGGTTATAGAAAAAAACAGACAAGCGACGAGTTGATCGACGTTCGTAATATAAAAGAAATTTAAAACCAAAAAAAGGATGCGAGGTAGAACACAAAACAGGATATTGTACGGGATTTTTTTTTTGAAGGGCACTTTTGGACAAAATTTAAATGATACTCGGCAAAATGGAACCCATTAATCATTGGAAAAGGTGCTCTCACCTGTCGACCGGTAAACAATTCAATGGGAAGAATATCGCTAATGGGATCTTTTTTTGCGAAAAAAAAAAATAAATTAAAAAATAAAAACAAAGACCTTGACAATTATTTTTCATATTGAGCCTTTTAAAGAGAGCAACAAATGGTATAAGGACTTATAAGATAAATATTCTGAATGATACGCATCAGTTTATAACTTCTGATATACAAAAATAACATAATATTTAAATATATAAAAATAAAATAAAATTTTACGTGATTAAAGAAATCGATTGAACTAAAAAAATAAGAAAATACTTGCTGGAAAAAATATCATGTCAAAAAAAAAAAAAAAAAATTGCTTCTAAAAAGTCAAAAGTCAAAGTCTAAGTCAAAAAAATAATAATAATAATAAATAATTTTAACTATTTTTATTAATCAATCAAAAATTAAATTCATAATGATCAACAGAATGCTATATTATGTAAATATTGTTTCTATTGGTTCTATCGTCTATGTATATATATATATAATATATATCTACCTCATACCCAGTTATATGGTATACGTATACTAGTACCTATATATATATATATATATATATATATATATTTATGTGTGTGCTAACAGTATTAATTTGTAGTTTTGTCCATAATATATTATAATTAATTATTAGGTTTACCAGTACAAAAAAAAGCATTGTAAAAACACTAGCATTTTCGTTCCACTCAGATTCTAAAAAAAATTTCGTCGATGACATTTCTGGGGGGGGGGGGGGGGTTCGGACCTCATGGACCCGCCCTCTGGCTACGTCCCTGACTATGGTACAGCTAGGTTTCATGTTTTGATAAAAATTTCAAGATTTTTGATTAAAATGATTTTATGAATTATTTTTAAAGATTTAAGAATTACTTAAATATTAATTTTCAAGTTACGATATAAGTTTGATATAAAATTTAAAGTTATTAAGTTTATAGTTTTTTAAATTCCTCAATATATATTATTTACTGCAAGCAGTCGTCAGTAGTCAGATCATAAAAGTAATTGCTATTAATTCTTATTTTTGGCGATCTTATTCTCTAGGTTAAAGCAAAAACCCTATTCCACACGATTACGTTTAAATCTCCAAAAATACGATCTCCTTTACTATAATAGGTATCAAGGAAGGAATGGGAATGAAAATATCATTCGAGCGCGGGGTAGGAGAGTTAAGAGGCATTAGGTTGATAAGCAATCAAGTGTAGAGAGAACATGAAAGATGGAAAAATGCCAAGCCATTACTTTACGGAAGGTAAAATACGCCGTCTGAATCATTTGTATGACACAAAAGAAACGTGAGAAAAAAAAAAGAGGAGGAGATAACAGTTTTTTTTCTCCCTTTTTCTTTTGGAGAATGGCGCCAACTGTGTGTTATGTGTGGTGAATTAGAGCAGAGGTGTGGTAATTTTTGATCCTTTTATCATTTAGACTTAATTACCTACCGGGGTCAACAAAAAAAAAAAAAAAAAAAAAACTATTCAATAATTACTGTTAATTCTTTATTTTTGTTAAATTGTTTAAGAAAATGTATAAGATTGTAAGCAATTAAATTAATACAGGAATATTTAGATACGGTGGTGTTAATAGATTTTAATTAATAACATAAATAAATATTAAATTTAAGTAATTTGTATTTACATTATTTTATTACAATCTATTTATATTCACTAATATTACTTTATTATTATCTTTGAAGTAAATATTTAATATAATTTATTTAACATTGTAGATTAATTAAATATAATTCAAATAATTTAATTAATTTATAGTAACTACTAGTTTATAATGAAAAATTTAATATATACTAAAGTTAAATTAAATTTTCAAAAATAAAACAACTAAATGTGTGTTTAAGTACAATTATTTCATTAATTTTTAAATTTCATGTAGTGTATAATAATAAATAATTATACAGGCTATGAAAACAATTACCAATAAGCTACTATATACTTTTAACGTAAATATATATTATCTTTAAACAAAAAAAACTAGTTTCTTCACATTTTTTTAAACATGCCAAGAATACATTTAAATTATTGAAGACCAATTCCTCACTAACAAAAATGTAAATTTATAGCACTAAAATTAAGTCACAATAGCTTTCCTCTTTTCTTTTCAATGGGTAATAACAATTTGGTAAAGAAATATAGAAACGAAAAATGAAAACTTTTAGTGATATCTTTAGAAAATGAAATATGCGTCCCATGGGGTCCGACAAAGTATTAATGCTAGCTAATGAAAAAAACTACTGCTTAGGTTAAATAAGAAGACGATAGACTACAAAAACTTTTACTAACTAGTTTTATTTCTTATGGGTTTAGTCTATAGACCATTATTTACTTTTGCAAAACATTTCGTTGATGACGTGATTGTCGTTTTTATTGGCATTCATAGTATGACTTTGTAAATTATCTTAATACATAGAAACTGGAAGTAATAAGTTGTAGGTTATTTATTACCAAAATAAACTTCATTATTTTTAAATAGCTTAAAAACTTATATGGACGGATAACTTTTAAATCTAATGTGATACTTTATAAAATTAATTTTCTTTCGTTTGTAGTGGTGGCTTAGATTCAAAATATTAATGAGACTATAAAGAGAACACAAATAAATAGCATGGATCATAATGATGGGATAAATCAGCCATTGATAAGATTTATGAAATAGAAGGCACGTATGTATATGACAGTCGTATGAACTTGTTGATGAGATTATAAATAGAGTTTACCAACATCAATTTGAAGATTCGATATAAATCGTCTAAGTAATTTATACTAGTTACAGGGTTTGGTTAAATATTTGTCCTATATTACATGACTGAATTAAACCCATTAAAACCAGTAATGAGTGAAAATTAATTTCAAACACAATTTTGTATACGTTCGCATACAATTTAATTACTCTAATGATCACTATCAAATATACATACAAGGTTACGATCTGATAATGAACTTTAAAATTATTTGTTAAATTTTAAATCATTTTTAAAATCCGTTCCTCTGTCGTTTCACTTACTTTTTCTAAACTAGATTAATTATTCAATTACCTAATTTTATGTATTGAGAAATGTATTAATTTAACGGAAATAGATATATTTGATAAATTTGGCGATTTTATTTGAAAAATAAAGACATTAAATGAAAATTATTGTCGCCTTAATGGAACACACAAAGATATATTAGTTCGTTAATTAATTATTATTTAATTAAACAAAAAGAAAAAAAAGCCCAAATAAATATTAAATAGTAGCTGTTTGTTATGCTTATGAATTATGAATACAGCTAAAACCAAACACAACAAGTACGAGTACAGTTGTTGTACTTTGTTTTTGTAAGTACGAGTACAGTTACAAAAACAAAGTTTTACCGTAGTGTGACGTAACACACAGGTACGTCCACAGCGACTATTTGTACACTTGTATTAATAATGTTATCACCAATATAAGCTTAAAGTTTAATTTATTCATAAGGCAACAAACTTACAAATGAATCGATAAAACATTTATATTCTCACTATCTATATATTTGACAATTTTTATTTTTAATACCTATATAAAAATTAATAGCATATTAGTAGTTCTAAAAATGTTAATGAGTGTTAAAAATAAAAATAAATTCAATTAATATTATATTATAGTGGTTGTTTTAAATGGTATAGTTTAAATTTTAAATATTTTTAGGTCTTATTACCAATCCAACTTTTTTACATGTTCGGTATTATAATAAAAAAGGTGATACTAAATCATTTAAATAAATAAAAAACAACAGATATAAACAGCGTAACATTAATCAAAAGTTTAAAGAGTGAATATTAATAAATATAGTTAAATTCATTAGTATAAAACTAGTTAATTAACTAGGATCTATATGGTTCAAGCTAAATCTAAATCATTGGGCTTGATAAAAGATAATTCACTGTCAAAGTTTAATTACAATTACTGTACAGATCATAAGTAACTTCATTATGTATTACAAGTATTATTTTATTTATTATTTTTGTCCAAATTAGAGATTTAATTACTTCGTTTAGTTTAATAACAATCATACATATAAAACCCCTATAACTTTCGATATTACAACATACTAAAGTAATGCAAAATAAACTAATAGCTTAATACCAATTAAGTGGATGGTTTATATGATTTATTTCTCCTCTCTTTTTAATTACAGCTTTATTAGTTGATGTATTACGACTCTAAAAATAATAAATTAAAATTAAATGTAAATATAAAAATACCTGAACTGTCAATTGAGAAGTAGCCAAGTCCATCACCATCGACAATAGAATAACCAACCCTTGATACGTCGCCAGGAGGATCGGCATCAGTTGCACTTACTGTAGTCACAATGGTGCCGGGTGGTTCGTTCTCATCAACGAATGCCGTGGCATAAAAACTGCCAAATTCAGGAGCGAACATATTTTCGTTAACATCTACAATTTCTATCGTTAACCAAGTTTCCGAGGATAAGTAAGGCATACCACCGTCAACTGCCCTAACGATAATTGTATGTATCTGTCTTTGTTCAAAATCCAACTCATTCAGAGTCCGAACGGTTCCAGATATGGCATCGATTTCAAACGTGTTTTCATCTACTTCAGACGAAGATTCTGATTCTAATGAATACGTAACTATACCACCAGTACCAAGATCAGGATCCACTGCTGTAACAATCGCAACAACGCTACCAATCGGTAAATCTTCTAGAGCTTTGACAGTGTAATTTTGTACAAGAAATTCAGGCGCATTATCATTCACATCGTCAACAATAATACGAATTAATGCCTCAGTGTGTAAAGTCCATGGTTCTGGGGCACAATCCGAAACAGTAACTTTTAGTTCATATAGTTCTTGTCGTTCACGATCCAGACGACCAGATACAAAAAGATTGCCTGAAGTGTGGTCAACTGAAAAAAGTGTGGTATCGGTGGTTAATGTATATACTATTCTACCATTTTCTCCTTGATCTGGATCTTGTGCATTTATTTTAAATATTACAGTCCCATTTCGAGCATTTTCACTAACCCGAAAGCTAGAAACTCTTTTATCGACTTTAGGAGCATTGTCATTGACATCTAAAATTATTACTTTTAACAATTTCCATGTAGAATGTTGTGGTTTTCCAAGATCAGAAACAGTAATATTTAATACATATTCATCTCTTGCTTCACGATCTAAATATCCAACTACATTCAAATCACCTATTTCTGGGTCAATTCTAAATAAAGAATCGTCATCCCCATCAGAGACGCCATATATCAATTTACCGTTGTATCCTAAATCTCTATCTCTAGCCCGAATGGCTAATATTGTATAACCCAATGGAACGGATTCATTAACTTGTACAGCACTAGGAAAATTTACCAAATCAGGTTTATAAACATTTTCTCCATACCGACTGGGCATCATAGCGAAATCGTCATCTTCGTCAATATTGTTCTTTTTTGCTGTTTCAATGGCATCATTCAAACGTCGAAGTACACCTGTTTCTCGACAATCTATATTAATTGAATCATCGGCAGCTTGTGTTTTTTTAGCATTTACTAATGATATAAATAAACTTGTTAAATCTGAATAATGAGAACCATCGGTAGCAGTAATTTTCACAGAACGTTCTTCAGTACGTACATCTGATAAATCACAAGTTACTGAAAGTACGCCAGACGAAGAGTCAATGGAAAAACAATTATCTTCATTACCTGATTCAACTCGATAGCTAATGAAATTACCATCATCGAAATCCACAGCAGACATAGTCATAATTTCTTTACCTATGGCAGTAAATCTAGGAACTTGTATTTTACAGTCTATTTTTTCAAACTGCGGTCTATTATCATTTACATCCTTTAATTTAATAACTAATTTCATTTCAGTTTGTCTTCTATATGGGTATCCCCAATCCGATGCCCTAATATGAAGTACATATACCCGTCTCATAGTTTCAAAGTCTAAAAGTTGTGTCGTTTTGATAAGACCAGTGAAATGATCAATATCAAAAGGCACTGGTTTTAAATTGGCAATACTATAAGATATATAACCATTTTCTCCAGAGTCTTTATCACGCGCACCTATTTTCACAACAGATGTACCTGCAGGTTCATTTTCGTTTATAGATACTTCCATGAAATATTTATCAAAAAGTGGATCATTATCGTTAGTGTCAACAACGAATATTTTCACTTTAGCAGCAGACTGTTTTCTACTTCCAGCGTTTCCTTGATCTATAGCACTAACCGTAAGAGTATAAGATGATCCGAGTTCAGCATCCAACATCACAGCAGTATAAAGCATACCGGTTCGTTTGTTTATTCTAAATTCACCACCTTTATTACCACCCACGATTTCCAAAGACACCTGTGCATTTTTGCCTTCATCTTTGTCACTAACTTTTAGTTTTATAACGGGTGAATTAATTGGGGCAGTTTCAGCAATATTTACTTCATACAGTTCACGCTCAAATACTGGGGCATTATCATTAACATCGGCCAGTTTTATATGAATCGACTTATAAGTATCCTTCTCTGGCGTTCCAGAATCAACTGCCCTAAGTGTTAAATTATAACCCTTCGGGGCAGTTTCCCTATCCAACATATTCAAAACTACAATATTATATTCACCAATATGTCCCGTTTCTTTAATTCTGAAATGACCATCAGGATCCCCATCAACAATTTCTAAACTTCGTATAACACCATTTACACCTGTATCTCTATCTGTAACCTTGATAATTGCATATATATCACAGTTTGACTCCTCAACAACATGAGGTAAATTTTGGATATCTATGTCAGGACTGTAAATATTGACTTGTTGTATATTAAATTTTACTTTTGCCGTGTTTGGTTTGGAACGTCCTCTAATACCACGATCCCGAGCTTCAACAACAAAGTCGTATGATCGTCGTTCTTCAAATTTTAACGATCTAGTTATTGTTATAACTCCAGTTCTTGGATGCATAGCAAATTGATTAGTTTTTTCTTTAAAACTATAATATATCTCGCCATTCATTCCAATGTCTGCATCTTCAGCTGATACTTTTAATACACTTGAATGAAGAGGGGTATCTTCGGGTATAGTTTTTTCATACACAGTGGGATAGAACAAGGGACTTAAGTCATTGGTATCAAGAACTGATACAACGACGGTAGTATGAAGTTCTACTGAAACACCATTTCTTTTTTTATCCTTCATTTTGTCAGCCAAAGTTGTGACAGTTGCTTTGATTTCCAAAACATACTCGTCTTGTCGTTCTCTATTTAGAACATCGTAATCAGTCTTTGTTCGAACTAAAAGGAACCAAAAGTTTCCGACTTTTTTTTCTTCGGCTTTAAAAAATTTTATTTTTTGTTGGGATGCTATCTTATAACGTATGGAAAGGTCGTCATCTGAGCAATAAATACCCATTTTTTCTTCCGTTCGGACATATGTTTTAATAAGTGCGTTTTCTGGAATCGTTGCGTTGTAAAGTTCTCGGGTGAAACGCAATTCAGCCAGACTTCCATTTTTAAATGTGGATAAACAGCTTGATACCAGAAATAATAGAACTAATATCAGAGGCTTTAAAAACAGAGTTTCGTACCCTGTTTCCATGATAGTTAGTAATGGCACGTTCTTGTCATCTTATTGTATTGACTCGTTTTGATACCTCGCACATTTTTTCTAGAAAAATAAATAATAAAAATTAATGATAATATAATATTATTGAAATTTAGGAGTAAAATAATAACACTAGGCTTTAATAAACTATAATAATATACTAAATAATAAACTATAATAAACGACACTTCAAAGGAATGCTTGTTCAACTATTATTCTTAGTAATAATAAAGTATAAATAAAAGTTTTTTATATATACGGGAAGTGTTTCAACTTCCGGAAAGGCAATGACGAATTTTGTTGACCTATCATACTGAGAAAAAGCCACAGAAAATAAAAACTAAAGAAAACGTCAAGATGGCAAAAAATACACATAGTTAGAAGAAAATGTTATCTTGAAAAATATGTACGTATAAATTAGAATAGAGAATTCCAAGAATGAAATTTGAATTTACGAATATAAATGTATTATTTTAATATAAACATGAAATGAAGTCCATGATCTATTTATGATGATATGGAAAAACAATCAATAATTGACAGAATGTATAAAATTATACAATCAACTTGTTATCAGTTACTTCAAAAGTTTGAAAAATTAAGAAAGTTAATTTAGAGACAAGAAGTTTTTTATCTGTGTAGAGGAATGCACTTCCAAAAATATATTTATTTATATAA
Organism: Sipha maydis; assembly: GCA_034509805.1. Classification (NCBI taxonomy): domain Eukaryota; kingdom Metazoa; phylum Arthropoda; class Insecta; order Hemiptera; family Aphididae; genus Sipha; species Sipha maydis. The sequence goes on from JASXSY010001037.1 coordinate 83,850, forward strand.
AATGGAATGTGAGCACATTGTTTATAAGTACCTACTATTTGTTCCATCCAGTAATTTTAAGCTGTATAATAATTTCTATTATTCGTTCAAAATATTGGTTTGTATTTTAAAGACCAGATTAGAATTTTAAATATTACTGGTTTTATTCAGGGTATCGTCAGTAGGTTATACACAAAGCTATGTCTATGTTTACAATCTCATCGTCTTGGAATAAAATCCATAATATGTACCTAATCAAGTTCTAAGTTGGTTTATATATATATATATATATATATATATATTGAATATTTTAAAATACTTGTAAAATACATGATATATTAAATGAAACTAAATAACACTCATAAAACTTGTAAATATGCAAGAAGCGATAAGTTGGAAGAATGATTTATCCTCGTTTTATTTAGTAATCTTCGTTAATAAATTTCTTTAGTAAATTAAACAATAAACGTAATAATCTTTTAAATTGAACTCAACAAGATGTTTAACTATGAATTTAATATAATGTATTTGGCCAAGAAATATGTACTTTTATAACTTTTTTTTTTTTTTTGCCATTTTAGATTTATAATCAGATATTATAATTCTGATTATTTAAAAGGATACAATTTTCAAAAATATATTTAAGGAATTTGAATGATGAACAACTCTTAAATGTAATAATATAAATGCTTAGTTATAAATGAAAGTCAACCGTCGTTAAAAAAAAAAAAAGTCGACATAAATGAAGTAGTCATTTAAAACCATTTAATTTTGAAATCAAATAGTAAAAAATTAAAAATTAAATCTTGAATATATTATAAAATATATCAAAATAGTAATTAATGAAAACGCTGTTACAACTTATTTAAACTTTATTTTCGTAAAATTAATCATATTATAAACTTAAAAAGTGTTTTGTGTTAAACTTTACCACTTAGTAATAGTTTTAAGCAAAAATTGTTAATGGATGAAAAAATACGTTTCCACATCTCTTCTAGTACATTTTTATATCATATTATTATAATTTATGTGACTTGTTTCCTTCTTCCGGCTTCATCACAACCATACTATGCGGTCATAATAATATATCATTGTACTGGGAATGAGCCTCTAGATACACTGAGTACAGGTCAAAAAAGAAAAGCTTTTCATAATTTGCTTTTTTAACTAGCCGATCATTCTTGTTCCTAATACACACGAGAATACTGTTTTTTTAGTAAATCGCCGAATCACTAACGGCGTTTATTATTTAAGAAATAAAAAACAAGCATAACTATAATAAGTACATATAAACAAACAAATACATATTTTATTTTATTTATATGTATTGAATATAAATTAAAATAATATTTTGATAACAAATAGTATTTTCAAAGACAATCAAATAATAAAATTTATAAAGTTACAATCAATTCTAACTATGAATATTTATAGGTTTTTATTGTTAATAATGATTAAAATTAAAGTCGATGTTTACTTTATCGGATTGTAATTGATCAAAACATTACAATTAAGAGTTACGTAGCTGTGCAGAGTAATAAGAGAAACATATGATATATTAATTAAATAAAAATACTTCACTTTACATATTTAACAAAAGTGATTGAAAAAACACTAGATAAATTTATAAAGTAGTACTTATATACCTATAATTTTAATGAATTACTATTTATAGATATTTATGTTTTAAATTCAAATTTAATTATATACTTATATAAAACAATAAGTTTGTATATATACCAACAAAAATAGTTTTAAAAAAATAAATAATTATATGAATATTATATCAAACCATCATTACAAGAAACAATAATAGTTACTTTACATAATATTAAATTTACTTCATCATTTATTTGTAAATAAAAAATGTCGTTTATCTTTCTGTGAATTAATTTGTTTTTGGTGCTCAAGAAATTGGATTAAAATCACTTACAAACAGTGCGTATATTAAGATGAATAAGAAGTGGAATGATTTGTTAAACTAATACAAACAAATGCTTTTAAACGTTTGATTTACAAGATTGGGAATTTTAATTAAATGCACTTAATTTCACTTGCAAATGTTTACCGGTTGCGTTCTCAATTATTCCACAAGTTTATTTTTCTATATATTCATAAACATATAAATTCAAAAATTTAAATAAAATAATTAGAAGACATTTTCATGATTGATTGTTTATATATTGGAAAAATTAAAAAAATTACTTGATTTAAAAATTAAACATAGGATCATAAATAGGATCATTCATTAGGAATACAAAGGTATTCTACGATACTAGAATACTTGTAGATCAAATACATTCGTGTGTAATATATATTTATAATTTATAATGAAAAAACTATGAATATATGGTATTAAGTTTAGGAAATTGATCTATGAACGACAAAAATCAGATAAACTTTACAGACGATTAATTTATCTGAATAGTTCATCAACGAATATTATTCTTTCTATAAATTAAAATCTTATTCACATGATAAACATGACGAAGGTTTATGTATCAATCATGGGCCTGTTAATTTGTTATTATGTAGTATCTTTTAATAAAATTTAATAATATTAATAATTAATTAATTAATAATAAATCTTTTAATAATATTAAGAACAGACTTCACGATAGGATTAAAAAATAAGAAAAGAAAAAGTCATTAAATATGATTAAAAATATAGAAAATAAATAGAAAATACTAAATAACCTAAAATTAGGGTAAAAAAAAATATATTAAAAAATAATTAATTTTATAAAATCAAAATAGTATATTTTTGTTTAAATATAATAAGTTTGAATGTATAATAACATAATTATTATATAAATAACTAAATAGAAATATCTTTAATGTACATAGCATATAATAATTTCCATATGTCAAAAAATAGAGCTATTGATTGAGTAAAAGTTTAATGTTTATAAAACAAAATATTTCTTTGAAATAAGGGTTTAAACTTATATAATTAAGATGAGAAAAATTAAAATAAAAGAGAAAGTTAAGCAATTTTATTAGTTTTAATAGTTAAGTTTAGTTATAGTTTTTTATAGTTCAATTTCAAGTGTAGTTGACCATAATTATCTCAAAATAATGAACGGAAAGAAATTTGAGATGGTTAAAGTAGTAATTTTACCTAATGTATAACAATAATAAAAAAAAAAAAACCGTTGTTTTCCTGTAATTATCTGTCATATTTATTATATATATACACTATATTATAATATAAAAAACATACAAAATAAATATAAAATACAATTACGATGAATTTGTTTAACGTACATTGGTACAATATAAATACTTACGATTAAATATTTAGGCATTATCCTACGAATTATTTTACTATGTCAATTTTTTTTTTTTTTTTTTTTCGAAAAAATAACGTTAACTTATTTTATTATCTAATCAACTTTAACACTAGTTTTAACACTAGGTTATCTATAAGCTACTCTTCAAAAATCTTTAAAAAAATTTCTACCGGAATTAGAGGAAAAAATTTTATGACTGTTTGAAATTTAAATATTTACGAAATTGCATAAAATAGCGATTTATTCTCAAACGATTTTAAATATTTTTTATAATTCAAAAAGTATAAGTCGCAGATTTTTGAAATTTCTACCAGCTGTTAAGATTGGTATTTCCTTTATGTCATATTTTTTTCAAAATATTATATTGATTTTTAAGCCACTTATAGGCATTTAAAATATTCGATTTTTTTACATTTTTTTTTTATAATCGGTGATAAAAAAAATTTGGCTCGTACAAAATACTTGACAATTTAATAGAAGATTCCACAGAAGTAGTTCTTAAAGTCATTCAAAAATTATTAAAATCCATAGGCACAAATTGTCGTTATTCATTCCGTTCTGTACATGCCTCATGTGATTGAGATTCACGCAATTGCGCCATACTCACACGAACATTCACACTATCGGATTGGCATTGTTCATCTGTTCTTTGCGCACTTCTATTTTTCAAGTTTGTAGCTGCATTTGTTCTACGACAAAAATTGGCATTCTGGCGTCTTCTTGGCATTTTTAATGACACAAATAAATAGAATACAGCGAAACCTCTGAATAGTGGACACTCTTGGTCACCAACATTTTGTCCGTTATTCGGAGGTGTCCGTTATTTAGAGGGGATAAATTTTTTAAATTTATTTGTATAATAATGTACTATGTATGTATATGTATACATGTACATACATTTATGTAATATTATTACTTAATATTTATTGTAAATTATTACATTTTTATATTTTTACAAATTACATATTATTATTTAAAGTATATTTTTACAATTAAAATCATATAAATATTTTTAAATTATTTTTGTTTGAAAAAATTGGTGAGCTTTGTCTGTTTATAATTACACCGTCTCTGTACAATCTCATTAGTAATATCATTCGCTAATGTTACAGCAGAAGTAAAAATAGAATTGCTCTTTACCTCTATTGATGAAATAAAATCACCAACCGTCACTAGCTGACATAATTTTGTCATAACACATAATCGTTTCACCGACAACCAAATTTGTCGTAATCGTATCGTCCCATAACGAGTTTGTTATCGTAATTATGTACATTATTACGAGAGTGCATACGAATGTGAATACGTATTATTTTAAATATTCCCTAATAAAATAATGTCCGTTATTCGGAGAGTTCGCTATTCGGAGGTTTTTCTATTGAAAAGTAGTGACAATGTCCCCGTTCCCCAAAAAACGTCCGTTATTGGGAGGTGTCCGTTAGTGGAGGATTCACTGTATATTCAAAGTACTTGTTTTTTTTTTTTTGGTTACTTTGCAACGTTGGGTCTATCTTCTATATATAAATATATAAATAAAAATCCAATGCTGTTTGTATGCTCACTAAAATTCGAGAACGGCTGGACCGATTTACATTTTCATATTCACTCACCTTTTAAACCTTCTCTGGACTTCCACAAATAATTTAAGACCAAAATGAGCTAAATCGGTCCAGCAATTCTCGAGTTTCAATGGTTTGTTAATAGGCAAACGTAATTTAAGTCAATTAATATTTAAAAAAATATTATAAAATAAAAATTAATTTACTAATTTATTTTTAAATACTTTATTGTTATAAAATATGGTTTTAAAATACGAAGACTTCTTATGTAACGTTGATATTATTGCCAAATTAGTGTAGCTATTACATTTATCCAGAAAATACACTCAGAATTTGGAGAATTAATGGTTTTACCATACTATACGCTGTAAAATATTCTCTGCTTCCAAACCCAGGTTCATCATCAAATATATATAAACTTCTCACTTGAGTTCAGATATAATTTTTATACATTATTTATGTTTATATTTATTATATTAATTTTTTATATTTTATTATGATTAATAAATAAAAATTAAGAATTAATATAAACGTTTTTAATAATAATAGTATTTAATAATAACTCAAAAATGTTTAATACATTTTATTTTATGAATTCAGTAAAAATAATGTCCGTCAAGTTGGCACCGGCACTTAGTGCTACATACTGGAATCATGTATCAATATTTTGCTACGAATTTGCTACATTTTGCTACACTATTTTTAGAATTTGCTACAATTTGGTATTTCCGGAAATTCGGAAACAAACATGCCGGTGCTATCTTGACGTAGCACCGGCACTTTCTCCAAACAACTCAAAATTGGTATCGAAATTTTGCTATGAATTTGCTACATTTTGCTACGTTGTTCTTGGAATTTGCTACCCCCTGGGTTTTCCGGTATACCCGAAAATAGAAAATTTCTCAGCACCGGCACTTTCTCCAAACAACTCAAAATTGGTATCGAAATTTTGCTACGAATTTGCTACATTTTGCTACGTTGTTCTTGGAATTTGCTACACCCTGGGTTTTCCGGTATACCCGAAAATAGAAAATTTCTCAGCACCGGCACTTTCTCCAAACAACTCAAAATAGGTATCGAAATTTTGCTATGAATTTGCTACATTTTGCTACGTTGTTCTTGGAATTTGCTACCCCCTGGATTTTCCGGAATTCCAGAAAATAGAAAATTTCCCAGCACCGGCATTTTCTCCAAAAAACCTAAAATTTGTATCGATATTTTGCTACGAATTTGCTACATTTTGCTACATTATTCTTAGAATTTGATACAATCTTGTTTTTCTGGAATCTCGGAAAATAGAAAATTTCCCAGCACCGGCACTTTCTCTAAACAACTCAAAATTGGTATCGAAATTTTGTTACGAATTTGCTACATTTTGCTACACTATTTTTAGAATTTGCTACAATTTGGTTTTTCCGGAAATCCGGAAACAAACATGCCGGTGCTATCTTGACGTAGCACCGGCACTTTCTCCAAACAACTCAAAATTGGTATCGAAATTTTGCTATGAATTTGCTACATTTTGCTACGTTGTTCTTGGAATTTGCTACCCCCTGGCTTTTCCGGTATACCCGAAAATAGAAAATTTCTCAGCACCGGCACTTTCTCCAAACAACTCAAAATTGGAATCGAAATTTTGTTACGAATTTGCTACATTTTGCTACACTATTTTTAGAATTTGCTACAATTTGGTTTTTCCGGAAATCCGGAAACAAACATGCCGGTGCTATCTTGACGTAGCACCGGCACTTTCTCCAAACAACTCAAAATTGGTATCGAATTTACTCCGCCTGTAGTAGCTAGTCTATGATCGCGTTGGGATGAAATCTTGGCAATTTGAAATGTTGAGATTTAAAGGTGAGTAAAATATATTTTATCAATTTATTTAAACAGCATGTGTTTACTATTCACTCTTAGATTTTCTCTTTCACTAGATAAACATTTTAGATTCTGATTGTGTAACTATTGATTATATTTTTACTATGATGTGCTTTATTATCTATCTACACAGTTTCTATGTATAGAAATGATAAATCAATATGATCTTATACTCTTATACTTAAATAACTTTAATGTACTATTTTATTATATATGATTAAATTAATAAAAAATTATTATAAAATCAAAAATCACCCAACTTTTAATCCCATATTAAAAAATATAAAAAATTACATAAAAAAAAATTTACATAAAAAAAAATTATATGCAGTGATATAAGTTGTAATAAATTTAGAAAATATGCAATTTATTAAATTAGGTATATGGCAAAAAAAATTTTAAAAAAAAATGCGCACTTGTGTATTGTTATGCTTTCCTGTTATACAAGCAATATGATATTTTTAATCTTCTTGAATATAATTGAATAAATATTAAAAACATCCACTTTATATTATGGTTAAACAATGATACCATGGTCAATTTAGATAAAAGTAAATTCGAGTCGGTCAGCGATCACTATTACAATATCTTACTACAATACGAGTAGATTAAAATAAAAAATTTTAGTCTATTTGGAGCAATACTAATATAGTCAATAATGAATTGAGTTATTTTGTCAAACAATATTAAATGTAGAATGGTTTTCATATATTTAATATTTATTTTATTTATTTTTTTTTGTAGAACTATAAATTTGTATAAAAAATGTTTTTGATAAATATATGAAATATGCATACAATTTTTCTTAAACCTAGAATATACGAATTCCTTCAAAAAATAATAATGCAATAAATTGTTTCGAATTTTAAATCTGTGTAGATCGAATTTGTATTGAACCAGAATTTCAATATCCATTTTCTTATCAAATATGCTAATGCCCAATATTTCGAGCCTTGATGATCAGTAACAAAAAACATACAAATCAAATATAAATAGATATAAAAAAAGATATTGTTAGTTTTAAACATTTTAATTCTTCAAAAAATGATTTTTTTTACTTCAGCCTCATTTTATTTAATTTTTAAATATATGTTTGTTTTCAACTATTCCAGTTGTACCCAGTAGTACCCATTCTTCTTTAAACTTGAGATAAATTGTTTTCCTGGAGCCTCTGTGAATTCACAACGGATTAGTGTCGACCTGTCACAATGACCGAGCGACTCCTCTCGGGATATAGTGTTCTGCAAATGTATTACATTTAAAAAGGCATGCAGTATAAGATAAACAAAAATTTAACAACGTAATACAGCTGGTGTTAATTCTTATCGTTTGTTAAAGGTAATCTTGTTATTCTTTATAATATGCTATCAATCTTAAATGAAATTAGAATAATAAAAAACTATATAAAATGTTTTCTGTTTTAACAGAAAAAATAGAAAAAACCACAATTTAATACTTTAAAATATACGAGTATACAAATTAATGTAATATAATTTAATATAACTATTAAAATAAAACAATGAAGGTTTTTTTTTTATTTTTATTTTTTTTTTTTATGAAAACAATGAAGGTTATACGATAAAAAATAAAATATTAGATAAAATAAATCACACAATTGTATATTGGTATATTATATTTATATAAGAAAATTTAAAATGTACTAAAACATAAAGACTAAAAACATTTTACGATTTTTTTCTTAACCGTTTTAAACCTAAACTTGAATGAACATTAATGATAATTTGAGTGCAACAGATTTGAGTTTTCAATATGTAGATTAAAAAATGCAGTTTCTTAAAAAAAAAAAAACATTCTGGTTCATGGCTTAAAAAAGAAAAGTAAGAAAAAACTAGAAAACAAAAAATTATTCTGAAATATGCTATATTGGCTTTCTCAAAATCCCAATAGTTCAATTAATTCTACATCGATAACCCTGATATATAACCTAAATCTGATTATGAAAAATATAAAATATGATAATATAGATATTGAAATTATGAATGAAGTTGAACAATAACCCATAAAGATAAATCAGAATTTAAAAAAGCGCAATAGGAAAAAAATCACCAAAATCAACCACAAAAATGTAATCAAACTTAAAAAATAAAATGTATGCAAACAAATGCAATTAGTGGTTACTATTCTAGTATAATTAAACTTTTTTTTCCGAAGAAACTGCATTTTCAAAGATTTGCCAGGAGCACCAATCCACCCCAATATGACCTTGTCCTTATGTTAGATAAAGATAAAGAGAAAAAAAATTAATATTATTATTTTTTCTCACATCCATCGAAACTCACATAGTAGCCCTGAAGGGTGACAATGTATGCATTATTGACAAAATATTTAAAACACATAGAAACAGTAAAATATATTAAGTCATTCAGTAATAAACGGTTTAATTATTCTTAATCAAACTAAACTTTAATTAATAAGAAGATTACAGATGAAGGTAATTATTTACTCCACATAGGTTTTCATGGTTATCGTTGAGCATTAATGATCTATAAATTAGGATATAGAATATATATATATATATATATATATATATATATATATATATATCGAATATTTCTTTTTAAAGTTAGTAAGAATTTTTTTAAAAACTAACCCAATTATAATTATTATCTCAAGATATATGATAATATATTGATTCTGAATAAAAGGAAAATAATATTATATTATTAATAAGAAAAGTTTAATAAGTATATTGTCAATTTGGGGAAATATTCAATTTAGTATTAGTAAATAAAAAAAAAAAAAAATTAGATGGTCCAGAAATGAAGGATGTACGTTTTTTACTATATGAAGGAATATATTACGAGTTTATAACCGATTCAAATGAATTACCCGAGGTTTCAATATACATTTTGCATTGTAAAAACACTTAGGTAGTCGACTTTTACGATTACGATCTACAAAGAGTGAGTCAGAAAGGATGAGTTTGTATCTAGAGCAAAAAAAAAAAAAACACCTAAAGCCTAAGTAAAATTTAAAATTAAAAGCAAAAAAGTTATGCATCTGGTCCACGTACAAAATTCATTTATTTTGATTACATTTATAGTGGACTTTTATAAAATAATAAAAGTAGTTTGAAAGAAATAAGGATGAAAAAACCTAAGAGTTAAACAATCTTGGCAAATGACGTACTTTTTTTTATTGGAATTCATTAACCAATATTGTAACCAAGAATTGTTTTTATTTATTAATAATGTATAATTAGCAGTTGACCGTGTGCACTTGGGAATCCTATAACCACTTATACAGTTTGTACATTAAACTTTACTTAAAAATAAGCGATAAGCAAACAATAGTTTACGAGGATGTAAACGAAAATATTAACAGAAATCAGATATAGGTTTACCCATTTTACATTATACAAAGATATATGAATAACGTTTGAGATTCTGTTGTATAAATGAATCGAAGTATTAAACGGTTATATTATTTTTATAAAATGCATTGACTACATTATTCACATTTTGTTACTTCTAAACAACATGAAACAATCGTAAGCATGCGTAGCAGAGGAATTCAAAAAAAACAAATAAAAATGAACAGAAGATATTAATTTATTGCAAACACAACGAGTCAATAATACAAACAATCGACTGATAGCACGGCTAAAAAGATCTCCGTTCATTTGTTTAACCAAGAGTCATATTGAACACGTCTTTGAAGATTGTTGAACTATTAAAATCAAAATATTTAAGATAAAAAATAAGTAAATAGAAAATTTTAAATTACGCAGAGAAAAATCCTCCATAAAATCTTTTAGAGTAACGAAATATATAAATCATATTTTAAAATTTAGATGTTATTTCTTATTTTAAAATTATTAATATTTATTATATTGGCTAAGTTGTAAGACGATACATATAATTTTTTCAAAGTTTGAAAATCATAAAAAAAAAAAAATTAATTATAAATAAAAAATTTAAAAAATAAATAAAAATATTCAACATTTTGACCAAATACTTTAGAAATAAAAGTTAGACTACTTTAACTACTTTATTTTCCGGTCTACTTAAAAAATTATACTATAGCCTACAAAAACTTTATATAAAAAGCTTTATACTTAGACTTTATTATAATTCAGATAAAATGTTTTTTTTTTTTTTTTTTGTACAATGTTAGAATTATTATTAATAATTATTTAAGACAGATCAGTAACTATCGAGTAAGATAAATTAAACAAAAAAAAATACTTAGTACCTACTTAATTAATGGTTGTGATAAAATATTTGAACATCAAACGTAATATTTCAAATATATTTTTAAAAATTATTATTTGTCTGTTATTAAAGAATCATGACTTAAGAAATCAGTACTAAAAATAACTACTAATTTGCTAATTTGCAACTAAAAACAAATTCCATATTGCATACTAGTCTGCAATGTAGTACCACATTTTATGTCTTTGCCGTCCTTGTCATCATATGTAGCGCATAACTATACAGTGTCATCACGATAAGTGGAAACACTCAATAACTATGTATAGGCTTCATATATTTTAATTCTGATTTTTTGGCTAACTAATAAACATAATTATAAACATTTTTATGTAATTAGACTATTTTTGTGACAGTTAATTTCGCGCATACGCACAATAACTTTTTTTTTTTAAATGGCATGACCTATTTTTGATTACAAATTATTTTTCTTTGTATTTTTTAATGATTTTTGGTAGTTGAATTTCTTTTCTAAGTTAGAAAATGGCCGAGTTATGGCACTTTGTATTTGTGTTATTTACACGGGTATAATTGCTATAACTCGGCCATTTTTCAACTTAGAAAAGAAATTCAACTACCATAATTCATTAAAAAAATACAAAGAAAAATAATTTGTAGTCAAAAATAGATAAACAGGTGTTTCATTAATTGGATTATTTACTTTTACGTAGGTACTTATAAATATTAACTACGTATTGTGTAATAGATTATACCCGTGTAAATAACATCAATTCAAATTGCTATAATTCGGCCATTTTTCAAAAATTTTAACGTAAAAATAAGTAACGCTTATTTTTTATTACTTTCTTCAAGTTTATTTTACATATTTTAAGATTGAAAATGGAAATAATTATGAACTTTGAGCAATTGAACGAAGTAAAAATTAAATTTTACCCTCTGAGAATTGATACTTTTCGAATATTGTATTTTTAAGTTATACATTCATATATAGTTTAGGTATATGTAAAATACAAATTATATAATAAGTTACTTTAATATATAATATAATAAGAAAAATTGCTAAGCTTCTTAATTAAATTACCTTTATTCAATTAATAGGGAAAAAACTCAATTATTAATAAACTATAAGAAATTAATTAATTCAGTTTCATATCATTAACAATATCATGAATAAGGCTTAAATATGGATTTTTATAAAAACAATATTTTAATGGGATAAGGTTTAGGGAGTTTAGAAAACACTTTTTTTTTAATCTGAATATTGATTTTTATTAATGTTATCACAACAATTATTTTGTAAACATTATAGAAAATTTATTTAAATAATCTAATAAAATTTATTTAAACATGATATTAGATTACATAGAAGATCACATTTCGAAAACAATTTTTTTTTTTTTATGTATTTCATACATATTTATCATTACACCCTAATCTAACTTTATGAACAGTAATCTATAAAATAGATCTACAAACAAGTTTTCATGTACTGTATACTATGTTGTATGAAGTTAATGGTTAGAGTACTTTACTAAGCTATTATATTTAACAATTATTTCAAGAAATAAAAAAATGAGATTCTACACTTGATAATTTTATTACATTTTTCAGTAAAAAGTATGTATTATACACTTTTAGTTGTTAAACTAAATTAAAAATAAAACAAAAACTATTCGGTCAGCGATTTTTATATAAGGTATATGTATTACTTCGCTCATCTCTTCATCTTTAAGATTTTTAATACCTTGAAGTTTTAACTAAAAATACATTAAATTAGAAATATATAAAAAGTATAACTGCGCCACCTACTAAGACAAAAAAAAAAAAAAAACCCCAGAAGAAATAAAATAAAACTATTCGTTTATAATAAATAAGTTATACAATTAAGATTGTAATTAATTCATTGATAAACTATAATTAAAAATTATAAATATTACAGGATTAATTTGTATCTCAAAACAACAAATGGTAATATACTAAATTATAAATGAAAGTTTAAAATCATAACTAAAGTTTAATTGATTTAATGCCAGAAGATATAACACAATACACATCAAGAGACAATATATTTTTAGATTTTTAAAAAAAAATTGTCAATCTTTCTTTTATAAAATTAACAAATTTTTCGAAAACAATTAAAATTGGTTGTTTAAATATGTTGCATGTTTTCTAGATGTCAAAAAATAAAAAAGTGGTTTTTAAATCATTCAGTTCAATGTAAAATGTATATAATTTTTTTAAGAAATGAGTCATATAATACAATTTATTAAATTAATTTTATAATAACTGCATGTGATAGTGATGACTTTTTAAATTAATTTTTTAATTTTAGATTTTATTAATTTGTTAAATATTTTAACTCTTGATTTTTATACACCTACATTAACACATAAATAAGTGTATAAAAAAAAAAATCAACTTCCCATGATGGAAAAAGTTTTTGTTGAGTTTAAGTAGGCGATTGTGTTGGGACTGTAGGCGAAATACATTCATATTACTATTAAAAACATATTTCATATCTGAAATGTATATGTCTTTCGTTTGTGTACTTATATATTTCACTATTTTCAATAAATATAATATCAAGTTAAATATTTTTAAATACAGCTATGCATGGATCAAATAAACTACACTATTTTTCAAAATAACAAATTCATAATTATAATAATAATTTAGTAATTACTTATGCTGTAATATTAGGTTATGAGATAAATATGATAAAAAAAAAAAAAGCAAAATTGAAAATAACCAATAAAATAATAAACATATATTTCAATAAAATATTACAGAAATTTAATTTGTTACTACTTAAACTTATATTGATATCAAAGAAATAAAAATAGTTAATAAATCATTGGACTTTTTATGAAATAAATAAAAATAAAAATTTAAGCCAAAGGATATTTATAATTATTATAATTGGAAAATAATTCGTCATTTGATTTTCGTATTGTTTTTTTTTTTTTAATATTAGGTTAGTATATAAATCATTATAATACTTAACTATAATTTTCGAGCATTGTAATATATTTTTTTTTAAAATTGTAATGAAACCTTTTCGCATACGACATCAAAGTGGTAGGTTAGCCTAACCACTGGTGTGAGAGTTTCAAACTAGTACCTATTTAAGAACTTGTGATTATAAGAGTACAACATTTGATAAATCGCAGTTGGGACAAATAACTAATTAATATTAATATTATTAATAAAAATGATTCGTGAAGTTACAGTAATCACTTAGTTTTACATGCATATCAATTTTGCTTCTAATGTTGACGCCTAAATATTTTAAATTATCCACTTTTTTAAATACAAAGTAATTTAATCTTATAGAATCTATAATCTACATTGTTCTTGATATCACATATTTAGTTCTTCGTCCGCCTTAAGTCAGTTCTATTTTTTTCATGCTTTTGTTTCTCATTTTTTGATGTTGCATTAAAGACTTCATCTCTTTTTTTTTCTCTCTCATTATCACAATAACGTCTTTATAAACTAACACACATTTATATAAAAAGCTACTATTGTAATCAAATAATTGATACCTTTTATGAAAAACAACAACCACATTCGGATACGTTTATTTTTTTATAAAATAAAAATATTACCAGAACAATTTTTTTTTTTAAATGTTGGACAAAAGATCTTAAAAATAAAATAAAAAATTTACATATATAAACTAGATTTGACCCACCTAGAGACTCACATGTCACCTTTGGAAGTTTACTACTGCGTTTATAAAAAATAATGTGCAACTTTATGTCGATCGGATAACATATAGAAAAATATGCATAAATATTACAGACGAATGTAAAGATGAACCTCTAAAGATCGAGATATAATCATTGCTTAAGACGAATACACCAGTACCAAAATTGTAAATATTATATTTACAGGTTTTGACAATAACTGATAGGAAAAATAATCGTAGCTGTGGAGGTCAAATGAGATCGTCAAATGTTATTGGAGTGTTGATTCATGATAAAAAAAAAAAAAAAATCGACAACCTCAAACCTGCATGAACAAGATAATTCCAATCCATGCAAATGGTATTCGCAAACGGTATTGACATGCACTGTGTTATATACAATAATAATAATCATAACATAAAACACATTTACGCAGATGAAATATCTCCAGTTGACATCATAGAATATTAAAATAAGACTGAAATCAATATTGTAATCATAATATCTAGAAAACCAAATTAATTTAAATATAGTTCATTGATATTAATTCGTGAGTTTAGTAAAAATAATTTTTAAATTATTACGAATATAAATATTTATTTATTTACTACTTTTACAACATAAAAACAACGAATACAATTCAGGACATCCGTTTAAAAATGTCCAGTAGGATCTTATTATGAACGTGGTTGCATTGTATGCCGTACAATAGTCGTATATTTTACTATCGTTATTAAAATTAAGTTTTGTATCCTGGGTAATTATTAAAAAGTTAATTACAGTAAGCAAATTATAAAATTTACTACGAAAAGTGGTAAAATTAATTAATGAAGTTAACAATTGAATTTAGCCACAGAAATCAATAAATTATTATTTTAATTTTAACAAACGCATTTCAAAAGCTAGAGTAATGTGAACTTATATTTCTGTTGGGGACTCCATAAATTTATGGATGGTTGAATGTAGTAGGTTGGGTTTTTGTTTTAGTGCAGCAAAAAAAAAAATGCGACTAATTTGAAAATGCAAATGACAGGCGGTGTGCCCAAGTTTATAATTATGTCCGTTGCACGTACGCATAATAACTGGAAACACTTTTAGTCTCAGTTTTACATATATGAAATAAGTATCGATCCAGTCAAAGGAATATTCCTAAAACTAAATATAAATATGAAATAGGAATGATTATGTAATCAAAATTGCGTACAAACAATAATCTAAGTGTATGGAATACGGTAATAGCAACGTGAAGTAATAATAAACATTTTAAATGTTTATGTATTATTGATTGAATATTCTAAAGAGATTTTATAGAGTTCATTTAAAAATCGAAAATACATATAAAGTAGATTCATAGGAAGATAATTTAGCTGTATAGTAAAGTTTGAAAAAAGTAATAAATACTCAACGAATAAATATAAACTTAAATTCCTTAAAATTAATTCAAAAAATCATTAGCTGATTAATATGAATACAATTATAATACAGTAAGATATTTAATAAACGAGTTTAAGTCAATTCAGCACTGATAGTTATATGTAAACAAAAATTAAATAATCAACAATGAAAGGTATGTTGTAATGCGGCTCGTAAATATTATCATTGAAAAATGTTTCTTCTTTCCATTAAGGTCTGTCGCTGAATTCAATTACCTAATCAGATATTATCGATGGTTCTCGGAATCGATGGAACTCATTGGAACTAAGTGCACCAAATAATTTTTTTAGAAGATAACTGTCATGTGACTTGAC
>JASXSY010001038.1:0-35391 GCA_034509805.1 Sipha maydis
CGGACCCTTCCGGATATTGTGTTCGCTGCAACGAATAAATTCAAAATCCACCCACGTTTTTAGCCTATCATCAGAAAAAAAAAAGAAAAAAATAGGAAAAAAATGCGCAAAAATAGAAGAACAAGAGGACTGCAGAATTTTTCCCGCGCGTTATTGTAATGTACACGACTGCATACCGATCACGCGCACTACCATAAGCGCGTAATAAAAATTTGAATTCCACTGTTAAATACATATATAAATTTATATTTGTATACGAGTACATGTGTACGGACGCGACAGGCGTGCGGCTTATACGTCGAGACTTGCACGAACAAGAGTTTATTTCATTCATAAAACGTGAACGCATAGGCATAGGATTATTATTCTTTTGCTGCAGTATGTGTACATTCGTACTTAGGATATTGTACATTCGTGCCTACGCCACGTGATACAAGTGGGTTGATTTTTTTCATTTTTGGGTAAAAACGGATTTTATCGAAATCGCATTTCGACTGGTAATGCTTTTGCTGCGTTGGACCACGATATTTTTTCGGTTCGCAGTCGTTACACGGTTTTGACAAATACACGTGCATGCAAGCGTTGCATAATAAAATTGAAACAATACGTAGGACAATCGCATAAACGATATTTTATATCGTTCGCATCGTTTTAGTTGGTACCGCAACTTTTATACGTACACAAAGGTAGCATAATATGTTTTTTTCGAAATTCTTCAGTCTTCCGCGCACACATATAAATCCGACCGCTTATAATAACAATATATATATATATATATATACGTGTATAACGTTCATCATCGTCGGGCTATACCGTAAAATAAATAATAAAACGTTCTAGTACAAAATAAATTAAATTTAGTTTTTTTTTATGACGCGATGAACATATATATATATTCATATATATTGTTTTCGAATATTATTGTGTAGTAGTTTGTGTGTAAAAACATTTACGAAATTGTCGGGTGAAAAATAATAAAACTATAACAGCATACATATGTACCTATAGGTGCAATCGTGTAATCCCGTGTTTGACCATATACACTGTATGTATCGTATGACTAAATAAAAAAAAATCCGCCAATGAGTAAATGCGCCGCGCGATACGAGTTTTCAGGCACATTTGTATTTTGCTACTGCTTGCAGTTGTTGCGATGAAATATTAATTTGCCATAACGATGGTGTACCTACAAACAATTGTAAAATATTACGAAATAAACAACGAATAATGATTACATGTATAAATTATGTGTATAAAAAAAATACGCATATTTATAAATGTTCGCGTTTCGTGCGCATTACTTATGACGTGCGAATTCGCTATAATTACTTTTTCGGACGTATTCGAAAGATATTTTTCGAGAAAATAACATAATAAATTATAAATGTACACAAAATAATGTTACGGGCGCGCGCGCGTTCTACTACGAACGTGTTGCTACAAAGTGACAAACACAAATTTGTTGTGCACATGGTCATTTTTCCGAAAGGATTGTAAGTCATAAAAACGCCTATTTAAACATGATCATTATTTATTATACGAAATAAATTAAGGATATTTTGTGCGAGCGTAGATAGCGCGTGACGGTGCCACTCTCTGACATTAGATGTATGTAATGTGTGTAGTATTTTTGTTGAGATGCCAAACACAGTATTTTCAGTAAAAGTATTTATAATATTCTAATTAATGAAACATGATTTTAAAAGCTTTTTCTAATATATATTAACGATTTCGTCACACATACGACTCGTGTAATTTAAAACCAAAATTAATTTATTTTGGAATTTTTAGAATTTCTATTCGTCGCCGGTAAATCAAAATACTATTATCGGAATAAGTTTTCTTGTTCAACGTTCGATAAAGAATATAATGATCATATATTTTTTATAATCTAAAACCACTTACTCTCGGTATAATAATTATAATTATACAATTATTATATTAATTTACACGTTGTGTGTTGGGTGAAAATATTTTCAATTTTTTTATTATTTATTTATTTAACTATTATTCTAAATTCGTATACGTTATTTAAGTCATCGTATTTTTATTAAAGAGTATTATTTCTGAATACATTTAAAATATTTATACTCAATATAATTATACAAAGTAACGAATACACGAATAAAATCTGATGCGCTATTGAGTACTGACTGTTACGCCTCTGCACAGGTACAACGTATAATTATACATAAATAACGCAAAACGCTATTGTTTTTAATTATTGTGAATAGTATTGTTTTAAACTGCATATTTTCAGTTATAGCGCATACGCGCAGTAAATATTATGCAAATATTACTGTACCATGGTGTGTATTACTACTTTTTCGGTGTATTTGATGCAATTTAAAGATATCTAGAACGTGCCGAACAATAGCGTTTAGGCCAATATCATTACGAAACTATGCATACGTGCATAATAATACATTTACACGTGTGCACATTTCCTGCGGCAAGGGGTCTCGACAAGTTACATAGCATGTCGAACACGAGCTAAACGAAAATGATAACAATAATATTATATTAACATGCTGTTTAAAAGCGAACGCAATAATAATTATTAAACACGACGTCTCGCTACACTGCGTGTGTATATATATATATAAATAATACTCTGTAATATTGTATTTAAATTTCGACCGTCCTCATCCCGGCTAATTAACGCGGGCTAATGAAACAAATTACTCGGAATTAATTGGTTTTCATCATGTATGATATTATATCATTAATAAATGCAGTTTGTTCACACTGCGACTCTTTGCTACGCGCAGCTGCGATCATGGATAAAGAGCGCGAAAACGTGTACTCGCGCAATAAGATGTACCGAAAAACCAAATTCCAAAATACATAAAATTATAACGTGGTGTTTTATTATTGTTGAATTTTAATACTGTATCGTTTACCATGACGAATCTGCTCCACACTGCGATACGACATACGTATGTAAATTTCGTGACAAAAGTATACTTTATAATGTACGAAATTACACTGGACTTTCAGTATTGTATGTACGAATTATCTATATAGTTGGAGTCGGATGTGTCACACGATAAAACGTCATTGTTGCCACGTCGTTCTTGGCAATAATGTACTATACGATCTACACGAGATCAAAATCGAAAAACGCGTAACAATCATGTATTCGTTATAATTTTTGTACAACTGCAGCGCGGGCCAATGGGAATCTGCAAGTAAGACAAACATTGATCGCGCGTTTGCAGTGCATGGGTATTGTTGCGCTAAATGTGTTTTATTTGAAACCGGAACACACTTATAACTATGGCGTAAAGTACTATATCCCTCGATAATCAAATTGTGTCCCTTGAATTACTAATGTGTGTAATGTTTTGAGTAGAATTTTAGGCGCGCTACAATCCCCACAGATTCTTTTGGTACGGAAATTTATCGATGGTAACAATTAAGATATAAAGTTTTTTCTCTGAAATCAGATGTATTTTAGATCTTACTTAAACCGTACCTAAGAATATAATACATTTCTATTCACAAAACGTATATACACTGATTGTTCGTTTCTTTATGATGACGGTAGTATGTCTCCATCGATTTCAACTTAATGTTCTTTATTTTTCTCTTTTAATCAATTTTCTTAATTAACGTTCTTCAAAAAGCGCGTAAAAACGAAATAAAACCTATAAGATATACTCCCTGAATATATTGATCTTTATTTTAACAACTTGATGCGAATGATTTTACCTTAAAGCGCATCAACGCGGAATGTCTACCATAAACGAGTGTTATTACGGATAAAACACAAACATTTTTATGTCGGTAATAGTAGAATTTTTTTGAGAGATCCGGCTCAAACGGATAGAATGTACTTTTTGAGTTGAATTTTTTAAAATTATAAATGCTTTTTTTAACTACTATTTAGTTACAAAGTTAACCTTCCAATTATTATTATGAAGTTCGGTATTAACATATATATTATATTAATCGAGAACTCTATATGGTATAAAGATATTTATTAGGTCAAAGTGGTATATTAGCTGGAAGAGAATCCTCGACTGAAATTCCTACATAATGAATCATTTTCTTTAACAATAGGAAGCAGTATCGAGTTGATCAGAAACCAGAAGAAATATTAAACAGCCAGTGATTGATCATGTCTTACATTTTTCAAATGTTCAGTTTCAGTTATAGATTTAATAAGAAGCGTAACAGAATAATGTGAGAAATATCAAAAAAATTAGTGCAGAATATTAAAACGTTTTGTTTCATTCCCTAGCGTGACTAGACGTTTTTGTTTTTGTTTTTGATCGGCTACTGTGACTTAGCTAAATTAACCAGCGTTACGTACCTAACTTAACCGGTGTTTTTTCGAAATTTAAAATCATAGGATGTAACTTGTAGTTATAAAATGTCGATTTTTTAAGAGTACATTTCAACGCACATTTCGTCAGTGTTTAGTGCATATTTTATATCCTACATGCATACCTTGCATGCATTCTCTGCCCTGGTCATAATCCATTCTGCATTCTTACCCTAAGATTATGTTGATCGGCGCATTTCGAAAACAGCATTGGTCGCACAGACACGCCGAGCTGTCACTGTAGACACGCCTATGGTTACACTCTGTGTGTGTTATAATTATACGAATCTGATTCCGTTCGTCTTGACGATATATTGATACACTAACTCGAAAGGTTTTTGCGGGATGAATATTATAATTATTAAGGACTTTGTTGTTTAATAATGTATTATTATTTCGTGGCATCCGATATGACGAAAATAGATCGTGTCATCGCCTGCGCAACGAACGATTTCGGCGGGGAGAAAACCGCGTTTAGACGAAACGTTTTATAATCATAACATTATATATATATATATATATATATATAGACATACTATACACATATAGTGTATAATGAATAGTATAGACGCCGCTGACGTCTTTATTTTTAATCGCCATGGTGGTGATCGCAATCTAAACATCGCGTCGTTGAGTGTTTTAAAAACCGTTTATAATAATACTGCGAAGCTCGAAGCGCGTAAAGAATTGCTTTTCCGAAAACAATTTGACGAGATTTTGACTCGTACATCTTTTGCACCTCGAAAACCAATATAACGATTGAAATAAAACGACGCGTGCCGAAAATAGGAATATTTATTGCGTAGACGACCGTTACGATTTGTTAGTGTTTGCTATTAACAGTTCATCACATATATATATATAATTTATGTATAATGTATGTTCGCATATCTGTGCAGCACGAGAACAAAACGATGAGCGGGATGAGAAAAAACGTTCAACACTCATTCGCCGACGTGTCCGACATGAAAATACTTGTGTACAATAAATAATCGCGTTAGTTACGATTTTATTGTTGGCTGTTGTTGTTTCGCGGTTTATTAGGAAAGACGACCGCGCGCGCGTTTTGTAATTTTCTCTTTTCGACATCGATTTTTAGAGTTCATAATATCATGTACAGTGTTTTCGTATGTATGATAATAGCTAAATACTTCTTTTAATAATGTTTAACTGACCTGATCATTTAAAAATAGTCAACAGTAATAATTACTGAAGATTATTGAAGATCATACAATTATTGTATGATCTTCAATTTTAGATATCTATCTATCTATCTTATATTGGAGATCATTAACTATAGTTAATTACATAGATAATAGATAAAAAATACACAGAGCACCGCTAAACGACGTATTTTTTTAGTCTAAATATTTTGTACGTACAATTATAATAGTTGAGTAAAATTATCTTTGAAAATACTAAAAGAATACTAAAAAAATACTCAGAAATGTTACCCTAAGAGTTTTAACTTATTACTGTAAGAAATAAGTATATGAAATATGTAGCAATTTGTCCTTATTTTGTTAATTGTGTTTTAGTAAATCTTTTGTTTTCATATTTATTTGAAAATACGCAATCTATACATAATTTCGTGGAAACCGCAGTATGACTTGGTTATCCAAAGTTACAGATGTATAGGTATTATATGCATTCTTAAATGGAAAATAATAAGTTGATTGACCTAACTCAACCTTTTGTATTATACTCGTATCTTCTAATAAACTGATAAGTTAATTTATAAAAAAATATCGCTATTTCTTTTATATTGTATAAATGCATTTTTAAATTTTGCAAACTTTAAAAAAAATATTAAAATATCATTCGTTAATGTATTAACTTGATTATATTTTCCTCAACTGATTACAATATATTAATAACAATAAAAATATACTACTATATATTATTAGTGCCAATATATTAACTTGATTACATTTTTCCTCAGCTGAGTACAGCCAATAATATAACAGTTTTAAATGTAGTAAAAAAAATAAATATCTATTTATATAATTGTATGGCCGACGCCACAGACGGGTGCACTTATTTTCCACAGTATTATTATTTTTTTTTTCTCTTTTGCGGTCGTCGTAAAACCTAAATGTAGGTTATCAACGCCACCAGTAATAAATAAAATCGAACGGGCAAAAAACGGAAAAAAAATTTAAGTAAAAATCGTTTCGACATAAAAGAATGAAAATTATAGGTTGCATGCAATATTATGGCGTTTTCCGAACGTGAAAGGCGTTTTAAGGATATTGCTTCGAGGGTCCAACCCCGACAGCCTAATGCCTATACGTACATATATATATATATTCTTATGGACGATGAATGTAATAAGTCTGATAGAGTAATAAATTACAAAAAAGTAAAATAAAGTTTTTATTCTGAATCCATCTTGTATAGATAAAATCGTAAAAAATAGATAATATTATATTGGATCCATCTCCTATATTATACCAACAAGTCTGTTATAACGACATGGAAAAAAAATAATAAAAATACAAATTTAATTAAGATGTACTCGATACTTGATATTTAATCAATTTTCAAAAGCATTTTAAAAGTAGCATTAATTATAAATTCTGTAAGAAAAGATAATATATTTCCCGTTGGACTATACATCAAACCTCCTACTCAATTACAGGCAAACAAACAACGTATTACGAGTATACATATACATTTTGGTACTAGTGTAATTAAGTTTTGAACTAAACATAATAATTATTCATATTAGTTAGTTATTAATTAATAATTACATTAAAATAATTAATTTACCAATAAAAATATTGTATATTTTAGTAAATAAGTCATAATAATTATGTTGTTGTACCGCCAATGACCAATTATTTAAAAAAAACAAAATAATACAATAATAATATATGCATATAATAACAAACTACTGCGCTTTATGTGCAAATGTACGTTAGGATTGTTTTCATAAGCATATATATGTATATGCGTGATGCGCATAATACATACCTAAACACAATTCTGCGAATTATATTGAAACAAGCCGTTATTGTGTTTTGTATAATACATTGTTGCAGTGAGAAATAAAACTAATTTATGCATCTGATTTGTGTTATGTTTATCATCAAGTTTTTCGCCAGATTTATTCATGCGTTGTTTATTTACTAATATTTGCATGTTGTTTGTTTTTTTTTTTTTACAGGTTTTGGCTACACAATTTTAAAAAGTCTTCTGTTGTATAACGATGGTGGTGTATTCCGTGGTGGCATCTACACAGTTCGACAAAATAACAATAACAACCACGATCGTGGGATTTTCAAATCTTTAATACTGCTGTTGTGTATAGGACATGTGCGGTTTTTTTTTCGTTTTCATAACGATCACAATCACTAGGCTGGCGTTCAAGTTTGCGTACACATTATAACAGTACACCATACGACCCCGGAAGTGTTTCTTAGCGACCGACTTTTTCACGTCCTATTCGCAGTTCACCGACAAGTGCGTCATCGTCAAGTTGCTGAAGTTGATAGCTCGATAGCGTCTACGTTGACTCCGTCACCAGTCGTCGCTTTTACTTCGAATCGATGAAAACAGGTTTTCAACAATAGAAACAACAGCTTTCTATTAGATTTCTATTAGATATCGGGTGCACGTATGTAATTTAACAGCGTTATTTTTCGTAACGCGAGTGCGCTTGATTATTCCAAAGACAAACAATAAGCCTGACCGTTTGTATTATACCAATACGATACCTACAAGTGTGTGTTAAGCGTGTGTGACACACTGTGTGTATGTGTGTGTTCCGGTCACGTGAAGATCAAACCGACGCGTATCGCGTCCGATGGGTGCGTGACGACGCCGCGTAAACGAAGAGAAGTATTGTACGGCGGTGCCCGGCGCGTGCAGTGACACTAGAAAATTATGAATATGCGCACACGTGATAATACGTGATGGGTATATGAGTAGGCACGTTGGGTTTCGATTAAATAGAAAAATTAATATCGTACAAGATCGAGAAAATCGTCTTGGGGTCGCATCGCTAGCGTATTTTATTTAATGACGATTTACGTATGATTTACATAATGTTCGTATAAAGTGTACTACACGTATCATACGAAAGTACCGAAGTATAATAAATTAAACGCGCGCCACTGCAGTGGAGTGTACACATGCACAGAGACACGCACGCATATCGTATAAACCTGATTGAACGCAATCGGACTCGGGTGAATGTATAAATAAAAAAAAAATAAAAAAATCTGTCAACCAAAACGGTTTTTGTCTTAAACGTCCGCCGTAATTGAACACGTATACGTATTTAATTCCACACTCGGGACCGTTCCGACAGGCGAACGTGTGCGTGTGTGCGTAGATATATTATATGTATGTGCTTAATGGTACACGGCTGGCGTTCGGGAGCGGTACGACTGGTGCACCGGCAACCGGAGCCACCCATAGTGCGCGAAGAAACGCGCAGGGGCTATTATATATTTTATACGTCCGGCGCAGGTCCTACACAATAATACGTACCGTAAAGCGAATGCGCGCGTGCGTGTGTTATAGTGTATCCTAATTAAGTGTGTGTGTGTTTTTTTTTCTCTCTTTTAGACTTCCCTCCCAGCAGGTCCTCGGCAGTCGGCGGCGCGAGAAGGGACCGGAGAGAAACAATAGAAACACCAATGACGTCGTGGAAACACCGCGGCCAGAGAGCAAAATAACGGATAACGTTGCGGACAAGAAACGAAACAAATATAACAATAATAATAATAATAATAATAATAATAATAATAATAATAATAACAATAATAATAATGATAAGACGTTACGGTGCGTATACGTACCTACGACGCGCAGTGCGTACACGCTTCACCACATCGGCCGTCGGTCGTCGTCGGCCAGAGCGAAACGGGTATCGGGTTCCGACCGCCCCGCGCGTAACAACATTAATAATTGCGCACTGCACGTGCACCGTGACACAACCCTGTGCGCGCCGCGAGAGAATCACGCCCGTGTCGCGATGGCGAGCGCGTATGAACAATAATAATGCCCGCGCGCCGTAATAAAATTATCGGAATATTTTTAGTGGAAAGAAGAACGCAATCGTCGTCGGCCCTCCTACGGCGACTACGTTACACGCACGACCGACGACGACGACGCCATGGCCCGTGCAGTGGTTGCGCGTCCACACGACACCGCGATGGATTACGATTCGTGTGGGTTTCAGTCGCGCATGCGAGATCCACTGCGATTGTGCAATTGTCTGATAATCGATTTATTCATTTTTCTCTTCACGGTCGGTAAACGATAATAAAAACGGTTAAAAAATAAATATCTTTCGGCGCATCGTACAATATTACGCAAGTTAATAACCAATATTGTACATGTATATAATATAATATAAGCCGTCCATGCTACGGCAACGACAGCAGCAGCAGCAGCAGCAGCAGCAGCTAAGGGACAACATCACGTTGACGATAAGTCGTTCGTTTATAAAATTTAATTGGTCGTAAAAATGGCACCTAGCCCGTTTTTTAATTGAGTTATAAAAACGAAATTAACATCTGCATGTACACGACAGTAAATGTGTTATAAATGTGTGCGTACACGTGTGAGCATGTGAGTAAGTGTATGTGTGTGTGTATGTGTGAGTATGGGCGCACGCGTGCGTCCATGATGGGAAATGGATCTGCACACTACGTTAATATTATATTCTCGTGAATGTACTCGTAATATGTATTATAAAAAGATGATTAAATAAATAAACGATTTACCGCGAGTGCATCGGTTATCGTGGTAGGCACCCCATTGTTGTGCACTCAAATATTGTATCCTTTTAAATTTTCCTTAGGCGTATATAATTTCGTATATAATATTTATCTATATGTATACAAATCGGGATTCTTTTAGATAAGGAATTTAAAAAAGGAGGATTTTTTACGCTTACTCTTAGCAAAATTAATAAAATGAATTCAAACCCTATGAAACATATGGTTATTATATCGGCTTTGACACTATAATATTCAATATATTTTGATTTTTATACGCTGATGATATCAAACAATAAGGGATTTCATATTTTTTTATAATTACATTATTTATTGATCATAAAATAATTTTTCAATAATTTTTTAAACGTAAATTAACCAAGTTCTTAACAGCAATAAAAATAACACACTTCATTATAGGTTTTCAAGAATAGAACTAAAGTTAAAAAAAAAAAAAATTTAAATATATTATAAAAATATCGAAGTAGGTATAAAGTATAAAGTGTGTTATAAATTATAGTTATCGTCTGTAACTAAAACGTAAGAAAAATTAGTTTTTTGAATATTTAATGTTTAATTTTAAAATATGTAATAAAACCTATCATTAAATTTCTAAAGATATTATTTAAACAAATACAAATATTTACATTTAAGTTGTATTTTAAATTTAACTACCAACGTAGAATATAATTTAATTTGATATTAATATTATATTATGCACAACAATTTATACATAGCAGCACAGGTTTGAGTCGAAGATGCGAGACGGAATCATAGGTGTGTACCTACCCCCTAAAAAAATAAGATAACTTTCATATATTATATAACTTATATAACTTTAACTACCTGTATAAACCCTTTCTTATTAAATTTACCCGCAGTTTTAATTGACATACCTATGTATTACGCACCAAGACCACGGTGACATGTTTATTACCAATTACCTTCTAGCCGGCAAGGGGGGCTGTACAATTATTTTGGATAAGACCAATTAAAAAATCTCTACAGGGATGCTATTCATATGTATTGCTGCAGTGAGCCTGTAGTTATTTTTAAGTACACACAGACGACGCGTCAAGCTCGGTATGTTCCTCGACTTATATTTGGACGTCTAATTTTAGTGAAAAGTGCCGTGAAATGCGTAGTGTAATATCAACACATCGTTCGAGATAACAGTAAATATACACGTACATATTTCAAGTTTTCAAAGAGAATAACCGCGATAAAAAAAAGATAAATTTCTCGGTCTAGTTATTATATGTATTATAATACATCCAATTGTACCCGAGTAGGTACTATGTAGACGACTATTCTCTGAGGACTGTGAAAAATTAAATAAAAATTTCGAAGAAACATATGAACATAGCGCCGCTCAACGTTACGGTGCAATTTTCTTGTTTATTTTTCGAGATAGATAAAGGCAGACATTTTACAAATCTATGAGTAGGTATAACGCAGTAGTGACGTGTATTCGTATTCTACATGCCTATTGATGTGTGCGAATCACGCCCAAAGGCAAATGCACGATCGATTTATTTTTATGCTCTTGTCGCTGCGAACATAATAAAAGATTATAAATTATAACACCTGTTGCGTGTAACGCCAATCGACCACATTTATAACAATTAAAAAAAAAATGTCTATAGGTACAAAATATACTGTACACTCGTGAAGAAACGACGGTTCAGCAAACATATTGTACGGATTCGTATTAATACTGATGAAATAATATCCCACCGCCGCTGTCGTGCATCATATATTAAATATATTATTTTTGCAGAATATGTATACGTTGTCAACGTAATGAGATTGTTATCCTTTGAAAATGTTGCTAAAATTGTATTATAATTTATTACTGTTGCATATCACATTTCAATGACATGTAATTCAGTATTAGTTACATATGATTATATAATATTACATTATATAATACTATATATTTCTTATAAAAAAAAATATAAAATTTATACACTTTTTGCCCTGAAAAGGACGTAAATAAGCTTGTTATAATAATAAACAATAAACGAATTTAATACTAATGGGACAATCAATGGCGTACATTCAAGTACTTTCAAGACTCCCGCGTCTGATCCCCTAAAAGAAAATAATGTTCAATAGTCATAAATGATTTGCTACAAGGAAAGATAACATCAATTTATATTATATGGTTGTAATGTTTGTATAAAAATATTTCTATGATAATATAAATATTAATTAATATCTTATATCATTGATTATAATATATGTATAAGCAATGCTTATATGTATTTTTTATAATATTATAGAATTATTAAATATTATGTATTACGTATACGAACTTTGATGTATTGTTTTCAGATCAGTGTATACGCACACCGCGACACACACCGTATTTATGATATGTATGAAATACATTAGTCACTTTTTTAAAACATGCAGAGTTCGTTGTACGAATTGTGTTAAAGCAATATTATATAATCACCGCGAAATAAATTAGAGAAAAAAACAAATTTCGATTTACAATAATTGTAAATAGTTGGCAAAGTCAATCGTATATTTGAGTGCTCGAATATATTGCTGTAGATAATGTAATAATTGATAATACACGCACATATCATACCTATAAATATGTATATCGTATTAAAAACAATATTTATTATAAGTGCAAGTGCAAAAAAATAAATAAAATTTATGATCAGCCACGAGATATCGGTATGGAAATAAAATTAATTTTCAAACAAAAAAACGTATACGAAAAAAATTTCACATTCTTTAGAATTTTATACTCGTATATACAATATATAATATATTTTATATTGTACATACGAGTATATACCACCAAACGTCGTGTAACTAATATGCAGAATAGCATTTATTTATTTAGTTCAACTTTAGATGTACTCAGAAATATTCGTAATTTAATTTTAACAATTTATTTTAGTACAATTCTTCAAACGTTTAATAACATTTTATTACTACTTTTTAGTTGTTAAAACTTACAATTTTTCATTGTTAAACTTAAAATTTTACAACAATTTGTGATTTAATACTTATGTGGTATTTGTGAATATTTTTATATAAAAAAAAAAATAATTGTATTTAAAACAATGTTATTAAAATAAATTAATAATATGTTAATATTTTTGAATTTTTTAGTTTTATAAATGAAATATAATTTAATATCATAAGAAAGTTAAATTGTAAATATAAAATTAAATTAGTCTTTATTTTATAAATGTTATTATTTATTTTTTGTAAAGCTATGAGTTTTATTATTTCACCAGTCGTAAATAACAAAATATAATGTCTACCTTACGAAATACTATTTAATCTGAAAAATTATAATAATACATTCAAAATACTTGAATGCACGCACAATTATTATTTTCTAGTTTTCGTTAACCATGCTTTTAAAATTTAGTTTTATTTTTAATCAAATCTTGAATTGGAAAAAAAAGTTTATTGAGGATTTATCTTGACTTAATTTTGTCCATCCATTAAATTTATTTGATAAGTATGTGAATGATACAGTAGTGAAAAAAATATATTTAAATAAATATAGGATTAAACATCTGTAAAATGTGGGCAAGAATTTATTATACAACCCGAAATAATATATACGCATAAAAATATTGGAAAGAACATGGATAATCGATTAGTATAATAAAATATTTTGAGTTTCAAGGATTAGAATTAATAAGTATGGATTATAATAGATAATCAAACCCAGCGGTAATATATTACGGGCCAAGTTGACAACTGTCCTGCACCGCCATACCGGAATGATTGTTGTTCGTACTACGATTGTAAATATTTTTTACGAAAAAAAAAAAAAATATGTAAATATATAATTTTAAAAACGTATCTTAAGGTAGCGGACACTTGTTATTTACAGACGTCCGTAACGCATGTTCGTGTGAATTAAACGTGTCTTATCCGTCCGTTTCACTTCGTGTACATCGGACGTATAAACTATATTCGCATCGAACAACATACGGAGCGGTATTCGGGCGAGTGCAACAATTGCTGATGGCCGTTTGTAACGCGTACACGCTCAAAGCGTACAGAACGTTACCGGGAGCGAACGCACGACGGAAGCATTCAGCGATCGACCCTCTGGAAACAAAGCGGTAGACGACGCGCGACACGTATGGCCGGGGCCTAATGGGTTTTGTCGCGTCCACGCGGATCCCGGCGGTGGCGAAGAGAGTGGCACGAATGTCCCGTCCACGAACCGGACACATCGCGTAGATAGGGATAGTGCGACGAACGACGAACAGCGTACATAGCGGGTGCTGTGACCGTCCGCGGCTGCGAGAAGGACACGAAAAGGACCGTAACGTCGTGGACACGCGCGCTAGACGGACGCGGAGCGGACGGAAATCGCAGTTTCCGCCGGCGGCGCGTTTCGCACGCGCGCATAAAGTGATCTACGACTAATTACCGGCATACCGATACGTCACGTGTACCGGTTTGATGTGCGTACGTGTTCACACGCGTACGCACATGTTACGCGCACGTCAGGGCGGAAAGGAGCGCGCACCGTATACACGTATGCATGTATGCGCTACAGATACACGCGTAGATGTCACACGAGTACTACGCACACACACACACATGTACACGCGTATCGGTACAATGTTTACGGTCGGCCGTGGTTCGGACGTACGTACGGGGCTGCTGCGAACGACGAAAATAAAGTGTACGCGTGCTGCTGGTGGTGTTGGTGCTGCGGTAGGGCTTGCAGCAGGCCGATATAAATCAAACGCACGATTACGCATCGTACCATAAGGTCCCCCGTCCTACCGCCGCATCCGGCGGATTACTCGAAGGCACGTATAAATATAACGGCCGTGTTCGTTCTCGCGGTCATCTCTCCTGTTTTCCGCGACCGGTGCTTTCTCGTCCGTTCCCCGAGCCCGTTCGTCGTACGCGTTATACGACAGGATTTCCTCGCCGCCGGCGCGCGTACGCGTACGTTGTGCACGCACGCCGGTTTAATCCTCGAAAACGTTTCCAGTGAAATACATAACATAAATTCTCGGCGTCCTCGGCGCGATGTGTATTACCGTTGCGCTCGAGCTCCACACGTTTACGCGTCCGTGCGCGTGCGTGTGCGTGTACGTAAGTACACGCGTAATCTCGATAATCCCGAAAATTATTACAATATACCATTATGTTGTTGACGGTCGGCCCGGTACAGAAGGCGATAATGTTACTGGTAATAAATATTGTACCCGCGCGCGCGCGCGTGTGTACGCGTGCACAGCGAGGTTCTAAATTTACGCGGCGGACGATTGCCAAATGTCTGCGGGCGCACGTTTTTTTCTCAGCAATTGTACGTACGTCTCTTACATTCTTCTGCGGCCACGGGGAAGTACACGGGGTTTGTGATGATCGTCTCTCGTCGTATCGGTTTTGCAACGTACCAGCGTCGTGTTTATCGTCGCGTGCTTTGCGTGCGAATTGCTGCCGAACGCGATACGCGTACATTGTTCAAATGCTTCCAATGTACGACCGTTACGACAAATTCTGTTGGGTTCATGGGTACAGCATTGCCTTGACACGCCATTCGTTCGGTCGTCATATATGACTATATATTATAGTCTTGCAGCGATAGACATAATATTATAGGGGTCACTTTTAGTCTACGGCTCTATATATTGGCAAACGAACAGCTGAGGAAAATAATTCCTTTTAGATCTTAAAATTTAATCGGAAAATTCGTTCAACCCGTACAACCGAAAACACGTACATTTCCATAGGTTATGTATCAACGGTAAAGCACTTTAGTACTGCACACAATCGTGTTTACACTTGACGTATACACTGTACATCTATCATATTCTGTGAATCGTTTCTCGTCAATTTTCGACTATATATTGAACGTACAATGATCAACAAACTATAAGCGCACCGCTCTCACTCATTGTAGCGATGTTACATAATATTAAAACGCTACTTATATCCCGTTCGCCTTCGACTTGAAAACTATGCAAATTTCGTTTATGTATCCATCCGAACATTTGTATGTATATTTTTTTCTATAAACGCATCGATTGGAATGAGTTCTTAGGTTGTGAACCGTCGCAGTGATTTACCGGGTCGACGAAAAATATATAAGAATAATATAAGAATCAACGAACAGAATTCATTACACGCCGCTGCAGCCAATCGACGGCGAAGGCAATAATTTATAGTATTTCTCATTAAACAGGTAATTTACAAGCAATGGCCGTGAAACGGAGAGAATAAACAAAATGTAATTTACACATGCGCGCATCGCGCTATATGCAGCACGGAATTCGACAAAAAGACATCACGACAACGTTTCAACGATTTGAGAGAAAAAAAAAAAAGTATAAAAAAGAGAATCGATTGATTAAATCGTACGGACATTTTTTTTTTTTTTAACCGAACGAACGTATACATTGTACACGGCTTCGTGCGCTCGTTTACGACGCATCGTCGAAATAAATTATGTTTACCTTCTATATTATATATATTACTATATATATATGTTTATACGTAGATAGTTATAATACGCTCTAAATTTGATCAGATATAAAAAGTGATATGCACATTTCGTGGATACATGTGTACAAGTATATAAGTATATATGTATTTACACACACACACACATGTTTATATATATTGATTGGAACGAGATATTTTTACCACAGTTGATTATTATCATTAAATATTATTTCCTCTTCTCATACACTCAATGGCAAGATCTTCACCATTTAATATTATACTGTACCTATATATAAATAATAATACATGCGATTTTATCGGTTTTCGTTTCTCCCACGCTATAAATATATATATTACCAGCCTTAATCTACGTGTTTTCTCACACATAAAATATAATAATTTAAATAGTTATTTTACTCTAAACAATAATATACCAAAAAAAACATGAAATCATGCTCAGATTTTTCTGTTTTATATATCTTATCAATAACTGAAATATTTTCTGCATCTCATTCATAACTCGAATCCAAAGGATGAAAAAAGTTACATTTATTTGAAAAAATTAAATCGACATTAAAATATAATCAAGAGGATCTCAGACCTAATTCAAGTTATTATAAGTCAATAGCGTTGTATTATACATCATAACTTATGATTGGTATCATGATAAGTTATTAATATTCATATAATTAGGTTTAATTTTTTAGAAATGAAGTTTTATTACAAACGCAGTGTACACAATAACGCGTGGTGTGTATTATGTACAACGTGATACACTATTAAATAGTTTGCTATTATAAATATATACATTTTACTAAATGAAGGCAATATAAAAACCATTAGAGATTTGTGTATTAATAAATATCTCCAAATGAAATTAGCGCTGCAATAAAACTAATAAATTTATAATAATAAACGTGTGATGAATTTATGGCGTTCATTCATTAAAAAAAAAAAAAAACAACATAAACATACATAGCTAAAAGTAAAGATTCAGTTTACTGTATATATTTCAGTATCTTTATAAAGATATCTTAGACATTGAATACATATTATTTACGTTTATAGTAATCGTGGATACCTATATAGACACCTATATATAGACCTATATATATAGATACCTATATAGAATGCTATATTTCTAGATACACACCAATTATAATAAATATATGACAAATCAATAAACTAAAAAAATATGAAAATGACTAAGGAACTATGTGTGTGTGTGTGTCTACAAAAAAAATATTGCTTGGTATATTTACTTATTACATCAACATGGCCGCCATTAAATAATATGGTTCTGTGATTTAGTAAGTAGGTACACATCCCACTTGGATGTATAATTTAAACCTGGTTGCTAGGCATTAAAATATACTATAATTGTTGTTAATGTATCACATCAAAAATATTTATTTCTTTAAAAAAATGTCAATTACATTAGATCAATTTCTCCAAAATAAGCCAAGAAACAAACGTTAACATAGATAGAAGAATAAAAAATAAAAATATGAAGGTCAAGTTATATGCAGTCGCAGATTTTATTAAAACGTAAAATATTCTTGATTCACAGTTCCTGCAGGTACTGCGTTTGCAGACGTTTATTAAACTTCGGTGGTCTATCGGCAGTATTATCTGCATAGTTCACGATTAATGACATGAACTTAGATAAATATGTTTAAGATTATAAGTGAATTACGTGAAACTTTCACAGGCGAAAGTCTTTGAATATCCAAACGTGTGAGAAAGGAAGAGTGTGAAAGAAAGAGAGAGAGAGAGAGAGAGATAGAAATAGAAAAAACCACGAAAAGTTACGTATGCAAATGAGGTAGTTTACGTTTCGTTGTTTACAAAATATTATATAGGCGGTGTGTGTAGGTTTGTGCAGCGTCAAAAAAACGTTGTAAATCATTTTAGCGTGTGTCCTTTGTGCACTATAGCGGTGGCTTTGTCATTGACGATTATCATAGTTAGTACTTCATGTACGCATCTTTCTCCCACCTCACGTCAAACGTCGTATATGCAACACACATATAATACCATATTAGCACCTATATACGGACGAGTGTTCTATACGTGTATTATTACCGATGAAGTATGGGGAAAGGGCATTATAGGACATTTTCCAGAGCTCCACGTTTGTACCGTCTTAAAAGATTTCAAGATACTAGGATTTTAAAATATTGTTACTAGGATTTTAAAATATTGTTATGCAATAAATAATACACGATTTAATTAATTTATGTGTGTTTAATATAAAATATGTATGAACGAACGCACAATAGATGCATTTCTATGTTTTGATGTAAAAATTACTCGAAGCTCCGAAACGGCGAAAAGGCTGCCGCCTCCCCGCCTCCCGTTGGTTATGAATATGTTACGTTCTACAATTTATGTTTTAAAACTCAAGCACGTTTTAAAAGTAGGTCGGTAGTAGGTTGGTAACCGCGTAAACCCTGGTAAATAATTCGTGTTCTTGTGCACGACTACAAGTATGTACGGCGTATTATATAACAGGCAAGCCAACTAATCCATACAACAATAAATTATGTGTTATGTCGTTTCATCTATCTTCTATAGCGCCATTGTCTGCGGTTAGTTCAATAGTTCAATATTTTTACCACCAAGCAGGTATTTCAAATGTATTTATTTTACAAGTTAATAATCTTGGTTATAATTTTATAGTATTAGATATATGGAAAATGGATTATAAAAATAACCCTGGCAAATTTTTTTCGATATTAAACTAAAATTGTATATTAAAAAAATATTTTTTTCTAAATTCGTTAAAATTTCTGGAGGGGCGTTGAACCACTAAACACCTCTCCCCTAGGTACGCTCCAGCCGTCAGTATCTGTAGCATCTACATAGATACGGACAACGTTCCAACAACTGCCCCTGTGTAATATATTGTAAAACGCTTTAGGGAAAGATTCCTTCGATTGCGATAATTCCATATTGTTTGAAATAGACGATTGCACTACCGAAAAGACGACGCGCGTACGCGTAAAAAAACATTCGTTATTACACTGGTCGATGGGTGCGCTGCGAGTTCTGTCTCTCCGAGAGAGCGCTAGGTGTCGGCCATCTAGCGGACGATCCTGACACGTGGACGAAGCTTTTTACAGAAAAATCGCATCGAACCCGTTCTGGACGTATCTTGTCATCTCGACGGGTGTTACACTGTACTATAGTATTTTATTAGAGTGTTCATGGGTAACAATAGATGAATTTTGACATGCAATCCGAACCTAGTCGAAAATCGGTCAAAATCCATGAATAACTATTAATAGGTTCTTATTCGACCGTGTCTATAACTAACCAACTTTATTTTTTATTTTTTTCCCAAGTTGAACCGAGACTCGGTTTGACACTACGTTTGCAATGCTCCCACGTTGATTACCATCCAACTAATCGAATTACAAACCTAATCGTTTATTACTGAAAATACTGATTTTGATATCACACAATTAAGTCGGATGGATGGATTTTTTTCCACAAACCCTTAAAATACTCGTTTGGCCTGGTTACTTGATTTGATGTGGCGCGTACCGGTATCACGTCTCGATTGCGATGTGCGTAATATTCCGCCAATACGGTTTTGAAATCGCAAAAAACTCTCGTATGTAATACACTGCGATCCGGCTCGGTGTTCGATCACTTCCGACAAGGCGCAGGGAGACACGTGTAAAAACGATAGCTGAACACACCGCGGGTAGAATATTGCGACCAAAAACTTCCATCGGACACGGTCCATCGTCGGAGAAACAAAACGTACGCGCGCTGGGTACTATGTGTCTTCTTCATTACCGTACAGTACAAATCTATGCTGCATAATGTACCGCTCACATTTACCCGTACAAATCAAACATATATTCGAACTATCACTGTACGAAACCGTCGGACCAATAAGTACTGACAGTTTAATTCCTTTTCTCGAGGATACAGACAGATTAATTAAAAAAAGAAAAAAACATTTTCAGATAATTAACGTAATACGTAAGCGCAATAACGAGGTTCGTAAAAAAAAAACCAAAGGCTACAATCGAAATCAAGATCGATAAAAAAAAAAAAATATATATATATACACATATATACATACGATACGATCCAACAGTATTTTCATTTGTTTTGTTTTTTACAAAAACCTTTTTGCAATACATTTCTAATAATATGCGTATGTCATGCGATGAACGGAAGAAGACGGTGACGTTGTCGCTCGATGACCCCTGTGGGGTGGGGGTTCACGAGGTACGCGAGCGTGTGCGTATGGCGCGCGGAAGGGGGGAGGGTGTTCTCCGCGCGACAGCCGACAGCATGCCGCGCCCATTTGTCTATGGCCGACGACGACGTGTTTCGAGTGCGCGCGACCGATCGACCGCGGCGCAATGGACCCGCAAAAAACGTTCGTCACCGGTCGTCGACGGCGTCGCGCGTCCTTCGCGTTTCCATCGCCGCGCCACGTGCGCGTCCCCCCACCCACCGACCCACGGCGTTCCATGTACTTCAATCACGTTTATTATTATTATAATTATTATTACGGTTTAATGTTATTCCCGAAGCTCTCGCGCGCGCACTCCGAATCGCGTTTTGCACGATCGTGACCGCAACGCGCGACGACATCGAACGCGCGTCGAAGCGATCCGACGGAAAAAGCGAAACTTACGCGTCCACTTGCGCTATGCACGCGCACCGGCAAAGCCCGAAACCGTGTGCTTACCGCGACGCGTGAGCTTTGCGCAGTACAAGAGTGTGGGCAGCGCGTGCGCTGCGGAATTCGAAATCGTGTTCATTCAGACATTGTTCTACCGGAACGGCAAAAACGGTTACTGAGCAAACGTCGTAGTTTATAGCAGGCCACTGTGGGCATGGAAAATATTACACCTCTTCCGCGATCCGTTTAAATCGATTATCGGTAGATGCGTTGGCTCAATCGCTAATTGTACGCCACAAGCTTCGAACATTTATTTACGACTGAATAGCGTGTGACACGAAAAATTGCAAATCGAACTCCCTGCTATGTACCGGAAGACTTCCGATGGCTCGAAATTCATGCGATATATATATATTAGAAATGTAGAACTTACGTAAATTTTTTTGTTTTTTTACGGAAATTTACCGAGAAAAATGAACGTTAATTTACCATTAATTCTGTAAACTCGATAAATATTGATATTTTTGATTATGCAGCCATAGAAAACCTCCAAGAATCAAATATTTATTTTTTCATAATTGAATACAAAATATATATATAGTAAGCACATCGTTTATTTTTGTCATTTACTAACGTAGTATATAGGTATAGCAGATATTTATTATTATGGATACAACGTATTCATTTTGTATATAATATAAATACTCTAAATATTTACAATAAATTGTAAGTAAATCAAATTACGTTCCTTAGGTACATGGTATAACAAAAACAAGAAAAGTCCTCAAAAACGTAAAATTTATTTTATTCATCTGGTGTTGTGTGAGATCAGAGATATACACTCATTAATAAAATGTCAATAAATTGATATCGATATAATAAAATATTCGGTAAAATTCTTCTCAGTCCGACAAAGAAAATAGAGTGGACGTTAAATGCAAAATCAAAATAAATAGTAAAAGAAAAATTTAATATTTTTCAAATAACTAGTTTTCTGTGTGATTAGAAATATTCACTCACTATCAAAATATTAACATTTTTAGTTTTTATAAATAACAAGTACAAAATATTTTATATAGTTACTTAGATTAAGACAATAGAATGGAATTTAATAAAAAAAAAAAATAAAATATTTTATACATAACTGGTACTACTATTATGAGAGATCAAAGAACTATTTATTCGCTAAAAAAATTGTAAAAAATATATAAAAAAGTAATGTTACATTTTACAAACTTTCTTTTCAATCAAGGCAGAATGGACCAAGTTATAATACAATAGAAGTGATGAATTTGTAGATCGCTGACAAAGCGATTATATTCGCCAACGGTGCATACATTTGAGTATCGTCGTAAAATCCCAATTCAATTAAAAACGTTTCGGAAATTGTCTCATGTAATGATCGGAGTTCAACTATTTAAATTTAAATTAAACTATTAATTATATAATAATAAAACTAACTAAAATAATTATTTTTATTTTTTTTTATGTAATAATAAATGAAATCGAGAATGACAATGCATTTTTATAATACAATATTAGTTATTTAGTTTAAGACATTTCATGGTTCCAAATTATTAAGTTATAGTTATGTTTTGTACTGTAAATAAGTATTCAGAATTTTTAATTATCCCAAATTTCAGATGTTATTTTTGCAGAAATTAAAACATTAAAAGATCAACCTACATTTTTAAGAAATTTGGTTATTTTACTAAATTAAGCATCTTTTAAAGCAAGGGTTCTCAAACCTTTTGAGATAAATGACCCCTTTTATACTATTTTATACTATCACGCTCCCCTTGTCATAATAAGATTTAATTATGTTTAATATATATATATTTCGTTTATTTGTTTATATGTTTCGTTGCTTTTTAAAAATGTTCATGCCGCCTTAGGTTAAGAACAGCTGTTTTAAAGTATAAACTGATCCATCCGACTTCTTTCGTTCAGAATTGTATTTTCGAGAGAAATCCTATATTAGTTTCAAGTTTAAAAGATGTCCGTCTTACATTTATCTTATCTGACCTAAAAGTTTTGGTCTATTTTTATATTATACTAGCTTAACCTGTGCACTTTGTAGCCCATTAAAAATCTTCTGCCAGTAGGTCTAATATATTTCTGTTCTAAATTTTATATAATACTATGTTGTTGATTTCGATTCCATCGATTCTGTTCAACTTCATTCCACGCTTCGCGTTGCTCATCAGTTTGACTTGCTCTTCTATATTTTTGACTCGCAGAATTACAAGTTCTGCGACTTAGGTTTTTACGTCTAATTGTTAGCATTTTTAAAAACAATCATACCAAAACTCTTTAAAAAATGATTAACACTTATTAATAAACTCATTATACTGTGGAATTTTGACGAATCCATCTGTTTCATACGATGAACTGTAATTAAGTAATTCCGTAACCAAGGGAATATATCTATATATATATATTTATACACACCGATAAAACACACACAAAAAAATGGTCAGGTTGCAGTAAGCTATATAGGAATACAATTTACACGTTTATATTAGTTTTTACTTTTCCGTGCAATCTTCTTCATTTTTCTTACATAAGAACCTTCTCCTGGCAATTACGAAAAATTAAAAAAAATTTAAGCCAAATCGGCCCAGCCGCTCTGAATTGTTGAATTGTTATACATTTTTTGGCTCTTTTTATAAATATTATTTTTTTTATTATTGAATTTATTTAAAAATGTTCAATACATTTATTATGTATCTAATAATATTTGGTTATTATTTAAAATTATTCTTTAAATAATTAACTATGTTAACCAAATAAAAAAAAAGAAATTGGTTAACAACAACTGTATTATAATAAATATGTATACAATAAGTAAGCATGAGTTATAAGGATGTTAATTTTATGGTAATATAATCGTTTGTCATAAAAAACCAACGATTAAAAAGATTTAATTGTATAAATAATAATTCCTAGTTTAACATAAATATGTATAGCTACATTATAAATCTGTAGGTGCTATAAGACAGAGATTTATGTTTGTTATTTTTTAAATCTAGTTTGTTTTTTAATCCGACCAAGGGTTATGTGTGATTATTTCGGAGTATAAATTGGTCTGTTTACTTGAACACAAAATATATATATACTCGTATATATAAATATAAATAATATAGTCGTGGTACTCAGATGGCAGCTGTACCATGAAACTGAAGTTTAATTATTTGGATATGCCGACGGGAATGTGTTCCGAAGTTATATTCGAGTGTCAAACAATCGACTATGTAAAAAACGTTTAGATATTTTCATCGGGGACTCACATCATTAGTACGCACTATGTATGTATAACGCAACAACCTACAGTAGCGTAAGTAAAGGCATTTTATAAATGTTTACACCTCACAAACAAACATGTATGTGTACCAATATGTATTGTATGTACCATTGTATATATGTATGGTACAACACACATGCGTCCATTAGTGTAACCTTTTCGAGGACAGGTATATTGTTATTAATTTCTATAGGTACATATATTACGTGTGTAATATATATATATTGGATGTAGTATACTATACAGATATATGCTGGACCCAACAGGGTTCGTCGACATAGTGTGTGCGCGTGTCTAAATTCTGTCCCCGGTGGACCAATGGCCGCCACAACGTAAACCGGATTGTTAACATTCTTTGAGTCGGTCGGTCATCATCGTTGGTAGGTAAACATCGAGGTAGAGAGAAAATAACGTCCACGTCGTTTACGAATACGTAAACCAACGAATAATTATTTTATTTTATTTTTTTTTTTTTAAATCCATTTAAACATATAATATACTATTTATATATATATTATATTGTTTTCGTTTTTTTTCCTTTCACCCCGGTCACCATAACGTAAGAACAACGAATGATATTGGTACCCATGCAAGTTTCGTATTATTTTTCAGTAGGTACATACTCGTAGGTACTTCATCTTTATCATATATATATATATATATACTATAAATATCACGTCGTGTATATCTAAAGACATTCGGGTTAATATCGATGGTGATTAATGTTTAAACAATTAATACAAATACGATACAAATTAATAATAAATATGATATTTATCATCATGTTATCATTTGTGAATGACAATAGAATTGTAATTTGTATAATGTAAAAGCGATTGTACAGCGGGTTATAAACAGGGGTTAAAGTGTAAAGTGCAAATAGATAAGAGAGCTGGCCTGTGGCTAATTCCCCAAATTCCCTTATCTGATACAAATGAAAGTCTATCACTGTGCGTGAGTATAATGATTTCATCAATTTTTGGTTGTAAAAAAAAAAAAAAATATTCATTAATTTCTGAATATTCTATTATTTTTTATTTTTATTTTTATTTTACTAATATATACGGATTATGTCCTATTACATAAAGTGATATTGTGATACATAATATTGGTTACATTGTTTGTTATTAAATATTAATTACTTAACTACTATCATATAATTTAGAAATATTAATATAGTATTATTATGAAATATGAGTAATTAATTATGTCCTATAATGAAATATGGACAGTGAATTTTTGAAGTAATAGAATAAAAATCAATCTTCAAAACTGTATAAAAAAATTTAAAATATATATAATACTCAAGATCAAACCAATAAAGTATAAACACAAAAAGTGCCAACTAAGATAAACAAAAATTATATAAAATATAAAGAATATATATTATATTAAATTATATCTAATTAAAATGTGAATATGAATATAATCTATTTTAAATTAAAGTTAAATGATA
Source organism: Sipha maydis (assembly GCA_034509805.1). NCBI lineage: Eukaryota > Metazoa > Arthropoda > Insecta > Hemiptera > Aphididae > Sipha > Sipha maydis. The sequence continues at coordinate 25,930 of JASXSY010001038.1, forward strand.
TTACACATAAAATATGTGTAGATACTCGTAGTTTAAGATGAGTATGATATTTTATACAATTACAAATTTCCGGGAGTTAAAAATTTATATTACTTTATTGTACATACAAAAGTGGTAACATGCGTTAATACACTATATAGTGTTTGATTAACATGGTAATAACATTTAGATTTTTTTTTTTAATAAAAAAGTATATATTGTTATTTTACGGGCACGATTTCATAATATAAATCTTTCAAAATAATAATTATTAAATTATTAAAATTATTAGAATTATTCATAAAAAGAACCGGATGGGCCTCGCTCTGCTGTACAGTTAGGGGTGGAGTGCACCTCGTTTATAGGATAGGTCATTATTACAATGGATTTGTTAAATTTGGATGCTATGATAGATATCATTGTATACGAATAACGATTCTGAACGGAGTTCATATGTTTGTCTAGGATATAATACATTGTTATTTATAAACATTGTAAAAAGTATATTTTATTTTGAAACGAAAAATATATTTTTCAATTAGGATGGGTTGGCAGTTGTATACAGCGATATAGTTTGTCAGTCTAGAACATTCTACAAAATATTATATTTTACATGTGATTTTATGTCAATATTCGATGTTCAAACGCTTATAAAAAAAATTGTGCCTATGGATTTTAATAATTTTTGAATGACATTAAGAACTATGCTATTTAAGTTACGATAAGTTTAACTTATTATAAACCTAGTATAAAATTTTCAAGAGTTTTCGCTCAACCAATTAAATTTTATAGATGTTTAAAAACAAAATTTTAACAAAAATCGAAAATTTAAATTGTCTATAAATAAGTCAAAATATGTCAAAATACTTTGAAATCTAAACCATGTATAGAGAACGTCAATATAAAGATTTGGTGAAAATTTCAAGTTGTTACGGTTTTTCATTTTTGAGTTAGAGCATTTAAAAAAAACCGATATCTTTGTCAGTCTAGAATATTATACATTATATTATATTTTACATGTAATTTTATGTCAATATTCGCTGTTCAAACGCTTATAAAAAAAAATTGTGCCTATGGATTTTAATAATTTTTGAATGACTTTAAGAACTACTTCTGTGGAATCTTCTATTAAATTTTCAAGTATTTTGTACTAGCCAAATTTTTTTTATCACCGATTATAAAAAAAAAATGTAAAAAAATCGAATATTTTAAATGCCTATAAGTGGCTTAAAAATCAATATAATATTTTGAAAAAAATATGACATAAAGGAAATACCAATCTTAACAGCTGGTAGAAATTTCAAATATCTGCGACTTATACTTTTTGAATTATAAAAAATATTTAAAACCGTCTGAGAATAAATCGCTATTTTATGCAATTTCGTAAATATTTAAATTTCAAACAGTCATACAATTTTTTCCTCTACTTCCGGTAGAAATTTTTTTAAAGATTTTTGAAGAGTAGCTTATAGATAACCTAGTGTTAAAATTTTGAACCTTAAGTATGAACAGAAAAAATTTTATGAATTTTTATCTACAAAATAACTTGCAAATTATCGTGATTTTTACATATTTCGTATAAATTGGAACTTTGAGCACTTATAAAAAAAAATTGTGACTTACGATTTTTGATTTTTTTTTATCAGTTAAGGAACAACTTATAAGAAACCTTGTATTAAATTTTCAAGATTTTCTGGGCAGCCAAAAAAATTGTATTGTTATTTAAAAAAAAAATACTTAAAAAAATTGAAAATTTCAATCGTCTATAAATAGCTTAATAAAAGTACTTTGAAAGTACTAAAATACTTTGAAAATTTAATAGTGTATAGAGAACGCTAATCTAAACATTTGGTGAAAATTTCAAGTATTTACATTGATTAGTTTTTGAGTTATAGCAAAATAAAAAATTTGATTATGTCGAAAACTGGTTTTGTGTAAAAACTCCCGTTTTTCCCAAATTTTTTTATGGTTTTTCCCGTCGCATTTAAAAAATATTGGAAATTTTTTACTTTTGACCCCCAAAGTACCAAATAGATTCACTTTCCTTTCAGAAAAGTTGCTACATAAGGCAATCGAAGCATTTTTACTGCCCCAAAACGTGTCGATAGACACAAAAAAAAAAAAAAAAAAAAAAAAAAAAAAAAAAAAAAAAACACATCATTGTAAAATCAATACATTCTTCACTCCGTTCAGAATCTAAAATAAAAAACACACATCATTGTAAAATCAATACATTCTTCACTCCGTTCAGAATCTAAAAATGTATTCTGTTGATTTAGAAAAAATCAATTTAATAATCCGAAAATTGCAGCCGGTTCGAATTATAACTTAATTGAAACATGTTTCTATGACAATATAATGCCATATTCTTATATTATGATATAAAATAAATCATAAAGATATAATAGTCTTAATGAAATTTATTTATTGATTTCTTTGTTATTTTTTTCGTAGTGAGTTAAGCAAATGGATACATTTTGTACACACAAATGTGCCATATGGGAATATATTAAAATCAAATACATACATTTGTTTATTACGCATTGTTCGAATTAAACGTTTTATTTATATCAAAACAAATGCTTTAGAAAGCCATATCTTACATGGTCCGTAAATACAAAAGTAACCAAGACAATAAATTTGTAACAAACACGTTTTTCATCACAGCATCGTATAGGTTTAGAACAGAATTGAATTGCATTCAATAAAATACATTTGCCTAGCTGTTACGCGAGCCGAAAACAATAATATAAAATGTTATCAAGCTAAATAAAAAAATTAAATAATTCATGATGATTAGGGCATTGATTAACAATTAGTTAAGGGCTTTGCACAGTGTATGTGTCAAAATATAGTAATGTTTATAGTAAAGTTATATGCAAAGATATATTTAAACTGATAAAATGTTCACGACAAACAAAGGGCTCGTTATTTTACTTTATTTAGATTAACTTTACTTTAATTTTTCAAAAATTTTAATTAATCCAACCCATTGCTTCGAAAAAAGGCGGTTGATTATAATAGTTATTTATAGACGATTATTTTTAAGGGCTATTTACGGTTTTTGTTTATTTATAAACATATGAATGTATTTTCGCTATAAAAATAAATCTAAATAAATTGTAAAATACGGAAAATTATAGTTATGCGTTTTTTAAATTCACCAGATTACTTCGTTTTACACATTTTGATTGATTTATAGACTTAAAACTCATCAAATAGTTTTAAAAAAATAAACAAACACGAAGTGTGTTGTGTATTATATTCACATGATATGCGTTAAAATTAGATCTTCATTAACAATTTTTATTCAATTATAATAATTATAATGATTTTAAATTCCACGTCATTTAAAATAATTGATATGGTTCATGAGTTCATTAAAAACGAATTAACGGATTAATCAAACCTAATTAACCAATATCACTACTATATGATTAACCTTGCGTTACGAACCAAAGAAATATTCCAAAAATTAAAAACGTATAAACAGGATTTAGGTCTCACTTTTGTTTCGCTCCGCTTAACTCGGTTACCATTAATATATACATATATGTATATGTATATTAAACAATTTCTGCTTTGCTCTACAATATTATAGCAAAGCTGTTATGTGTGTATATATGAAGTTTTAAATTTACATAGATTTCATAGATTACATACATCAAGAAGAAGAAACATTGAATAAGTAAATTCACTTTAATAATGAAGTTGTTAATTTATGATATTATTGAGGATCAAAGAATAACAGTTACTTATGAGATATAAGAGTGATATCAAGAAAAAGTTAACTTTGTAAAGAAGCTAATTTGAAAATAAGTAATTTACGCGAGTATATATACATTTATTATATATCTTAAAAAGAAAATAATTTGAGAAAAGTACATCGATTTAAATAATGAAAATAAACATAATTAACTATGTATACATACAGTATAACTATACCTAATGTAACATTTTTTAAATATATTTAATTCATGTTCTACAAATATTATTACTTTTGATTATCGAGCTCAATAAAATGAAAAATATAGCTTATATGTGACTGTATTAAAAAAAGAAAAACGTAAGAAGAAACGTTTATGAAAATTACCAAAACAATGGTAATTTCGAAAACAACTTTAAAACAATGTTAGTATAACCATTGTAATTAACTAAAAAAAAAAAAACAAAATCAAAAAGTAGTATAGTTGAATGATAGTTAAGTAAAAATATTAAATCTGTTTTACTATCAGCCATAATAGTAATGTAAATTATGTATTATAGCAGTTAATTTAATCATGAACGTCAGTTGGACATATACTCGTATTATCTATCGAAGTAAGTAAAGTATTTTTACTTTTGTGAAATGTTTTAATCCTTATTGAAGTCAATATAACATTTGTTAATATGGTTCACCTTATTAACAAATATATAGAAATATTGTTTTTAAACTATAAACTCATGAACAATTTTTCCTCTTTTATCTTAAATATCACGTGTTCCTAAAATATAAATGGTGTTTACATGCCTTACGTACATTTAGTTACACACAACTTTCTTATTACAATAAAAGACTATGAACTCAGAAACATAGTATATATAACACACAATACAATATACGCCTTATTCTTAAGCATTTTTTGCTTATAATTTTTGTGATGGGATGAATAAATCATCAAAAATCGGATGAATTTTATTGTACACATGAATTGTTAAAATATTTATATATTATTTTATTCACAAAATAACATTTTTTCCGACGTAGGACGAATATCTGAATTGATAATTATTTCTTAATTATAGTTCATTGTTTCTATATGTGTCCAGTATAAAAATTATTTGTTTAATATCACAAATAAATAATAATACATACAATATAGATGGTTTCTCCAACAATTTCAACGCAAAAAATAAATTTGAATGTTAATGAAACTATATACTCCGTGAATTTATATTTGTATTTTGCATAGGTACATATATTAAAATAATTTCAAACTAAAAAATGAATTTACTTTTGGTATAAGCACGTATAGAATCAATTTTAATAGCGTGATACAACGTTTTATAATCGTTCCGGTCTTATAGTTAATTCATATAATAATAATAATAGTAATAATGATAGTATGTTATGAATAGAAAAATATAGATATAAAACACAATCTGACGCACCATGTCCGTGTAAAAAATTAGAGTGTCTTAAAGGTATTTATTAATTAACTTTTACGAGTATATGTTAATATAAAAGTATTCAAATACTATTTTTTTTTCGATAATTTTTAGCTATTAAAAATTTAAAAAAAAAATCATAGCAGTTCACTTGATGTATATGAGAAGTAAGTTCAGGCTTTAAATAATCTTTGACTGCAGTATGAGATAGTACGACCGTTAATCTTAACAGAACAGCATACTTGTAAAACATAATTTGTTTTTATAAATACTACTGAATACTTTAAACTACTATAAAGTTATGAATTAAGTTAAATTATGGCTTAGGGGATTCGTGTTGTATATCACGGTTGTCTTTTATGACTTATAGACATAGAATTTTGCTACATCCCATAAAGTAGTATGAACAACGAGTACTGATCTCGGGATCAACTTGCGTACATCACTGAAGTGCACGCGATAACGGATTAAAAATGAAGCACTGTGTACAATAATGTGTTCGATATACGTACCCAATAGATCATTAGCATCTTAATACGTTTGTATCCGGTGCTGCGTTTTCGCGATTTGCGTCTTCGATTCGACGGGACGCGGTGGCGTGGATGCAGGGATAGGCGCACCGTTGCCGGTCCAAATATTATTTAAAACACGATCGGTGTGTGATGGACGCGCGCTTTTGTATACGATATAATAATAGCAACATTCACAACAGAACTACGAGCGTAAGACGAACGTGCGATACGATCGCGACGACAGACAGAATTACAATTGTTTGTGTACACTTATAATATATAAATAAATAAAAAATGGTACATGGTGGTGTGCATATGCAAAATGCAAGTATATTGTACATACGATGAGCAGTGTCTTTATTGCGATGTGAGAGAGAGAGATATCGTAAACGGGAATAGGTACGTATACGAACGCACACGAAAAACCGGACCAGTCGCATTACGTAGGAATGAATAAATAAATATTGTGAATATTATGTGTAATTTGCATGTGTGCCCGTATGATGTGTACACACACACACGTGTGTGTGTGTGTGTGTGTATGTGTGTGTAAAACTCAGAAGAATTTGACAGAAACCACACACGATGTAATAATAGACGAGTTTAATAAAATTAATTGAAGGCGTACGTCTATTTTTACGTGTGACCGACGTTTCTGTGCGGACCGTGAAAATGTATTAAACGTTTTTTTCCTGTTACACCAACGAGTGTACTTATAGGATTCGTGGAACAACATACACGTAATACATACAAATATATATTTTACACACCTGCGTATTAAGTTAATATAATGCAATTAACATTTTTCTCATACCAAACAGAAATTTTACTACAATCTAAGTCATACGAATGAACTATTAAGGTACTAGAGCTGTGTAATATATATATTTTGAAAATTAGAAAAAATAGAAAAAAATATCTTTTGATAATGATTAATTTGCCAATAGAAAGTTTTAAAATTCTACCAAAAATAAAAAATCCCTTAAAATGTTAAAATTGCTCTAATTTTTTCATACTAATATGTATATAAGATAATGCAAAATTAACTGTCTATTGTCTATACGTATATTATACTATTTTATTACTACTTATATTTATACACATTCATTTTCTTTTAGGGTGGTTGTTCTATGTATAATAATGATACTCAGTGAATTTTTGGATATGGGAGACTATTTGAACTGTCGTATTGATGTATACCAGTTATAACTGGTGATATAAATGATCAGAATTTCTATAAGAGTATGCTGTGAGCGAATAGATACATGATGCATTATTTAAAATACTACAAGAATGCATATAGCGTATATGTAACATATAAGTACATGTAACGGACATTAAATATCAAATATTCTCGATTATATTTTCGAAAATGAACTCACGTTTATAAAAATTATGAAAAATATAAATACTTTAAATTGCAGTATTTAAAAGTATAAATATTCGATAATGAAATATACTGATAAGTTCTTGAATGTGCAATTCGTGTAATAGAAATAATAATTGATTTTTACCTCTGAATAAATATAACTAAACATTTATTATGTTATACTCGTAATATGTTGTACAACAATTGAAAGTAATTTACTACGGTAAAATATCATTTGTATTTGTATTAAATCATAATTTTTGGAAATAAATTCTATTCATTATTTATTTAATAATGATTTTATTATTTTATAGTATCATACAAATGATAAAAATGCTTTGTAAGGATATATATATATATACCTATATGTTATCAATCATGAATGAACCCATTATTAGTTCTAAATTGATAAACGAAGTTGCTGTGTAATATGAAAGAGTTAATACCATAAAACTGGGTCACACGTAACAAAAAATGAAATCATAAATTAACTTGAAAGGGAATCTTTTTTTTGCACTGTCTGGGTCGTTCCTGACGGCTTTTGTTAAAATTATTGTACGCAATATAAGCCTTTTGGGTCACGCATTGTAGGGGTCATTGTAAACATCATATTTTTTTGTTTCTTTGAAATACAGTCTATATATAAAATGCATTTATGCATTTACACACAAATTGACCACACGTACTTCTTCAATACACCATACATATATGTTATTATTTCTTCGTGTCATTTATGTGTCCATATAGCCAGTCGCCTTGACCTAATTTGAAGTCAAGATTTTCTCAGCACGTGTACCATTTCATAAAATGTAAAAGCGTATAAAATCATTATTTTGATAATATATAAAGACAATATAAGTCATATGAAGAAAAATTTAAAAATTAATTAAAGTATACAACTATTTTATCTTAAAAGCAGAATTATCCAGATTACAATTTTACAATTGTAATGAAAAAAATCGTTAGGTTAAAGAGAGCTAAGACGTAAAAAACCATATCGTTATATATGTAATACTCATATATTCTAATGAAATACATATTTATTTATTTATACTACATTATTTTACTTAGACATCAGCCGGTAATTATTAAGACTAACATATGAAACTTAATAAAATATTTCTCAGAAGACCAAAAAATGAAAAAAAATGTATGCAGTCCAGAGCCCAAAACTGTTTCGGCCCTTAAAAATGTGATTTTCAAAAAATTCTTTCTTAGTATGCTTATTCATAGCATTAAAATAATTTCCTCGACATTTTAAATTAATCGATATGGTAGAGAGTGGTATTTACATTTTATATTTCTATAGAATAAGTTTGATAATTCATCTTAATAATATACTTGTAATTATTAGAGTCTACATATTCTAATACATCATTCTACATTTTACAATAATCTTATAAGACAAAAAAGTAAATATAATGTGTATTAAGTTTACAAAAATTACATTTTCATTTAATAAATCGCTTTATGAATTATTTGTTGAATTGATTAACTAGAATTTTTAAAGTTTAATTTTTTAATCTTTACTACCCATACATTTTTTACACTTTTGTACATCTTTAATTTACTTATATAGGTATACTGAAATTAAATTTTGCATTTATTTATATAATTAAGTCAACATAATAAATTAAAATAATTACAATTTGATCAAAGTTAAAATTTTATACCTAAATATGAGATTAATTAAAATTAATATGTAAATTTTAGTTTAAAAATATCAAATATAATAAAAATAAAAACTTCTGTAAGATACTTCAAAGTAATTATGCTCCAATGTATAAACATGATTCGCATTATACAGAATGTATGTAATTCACCTAATTTATTTTTGCTTAGTAAAGTTAACTGTTTTTATATACTTACAACCTACATACCTACCCACCATGTATACATTTTTACACTGTAGTTAAAATTTATAAAATACTATATATAGACGTATGGTATTATGAAATAAAAATGTATTTTAATGGATTATATGTAAGTTAGTTACCAATCACAACTGAATAAATGTTTTTTTTTCTTTTGTTAGTTATAAGTAAAATATTTTGATATTCAGTTACAAATTTCAATACGAAGAAATATAGCAAAACTTACCAGAAACATCTTAATTAATTTAAATATAACGTTATGAGAAAATTTGAGTTACTGTAAAAAAAAAAAATAAAAAAAAATAGTAGGTACCCGAAAAAAATATACCGGTATTTATTAAGCTAATTCGGTGTAGTTGGTGTCTTTATGACAAAATATACTCCACATCGAAATTATATTGAGACAATACGTCCTCGAATCGTGGACTGTTTGTGTTAAATCAGTGTACCGAGCTTATAAGATATTGACACAATATAAAATATATAGTTAACACATAAATTATTAGATTATTCCAAGGACTACAATGAAAGCTATAGGTCTTTATGTAATTCTACTAGACCCGGCTAGTCACTGACCGTT